>VUQS01049706.1:3180-17011 GCA_015108495.1 Heterochromis multidens | reverse complement strand
AGAGCCAGAGATTAATAATAGCTCATTAAATGCAGAGTGGTGTAAAAACACAAGGTGTGTGAACAGAGGTGAGAGAAAGAGAAATGCTCAGTGTATCATGGGAAACCCCCAGCAGCCTAAGTCTACTGCAGCGTAACTAAGGGAGGATTCAGGGTCACCTGATCCAGCCCTAACTATAAGCTTTATCAAAAAGGAAAGTTTTAAGCCTAATCTTAAATGTAGAGAGGGTGTCTGTCTCCCGAATCCAAACTGGGAGCTGGTTCCACAGAAGAGGGGCCTGAAAGCTGAAGGCTCTGCCTCCCATTCTACTTTTAAGAAACTTTTAAGAGTAATACAAGCACTTTGTCTCCCGGTGTGAATTGTCTGAGCCTATCCCCTCCGTCATACAGGCACTGCTGGCTTTCCTGGGCCTGGAGCAAATTCTCCCGTGACAGTCTCCCCAATGTGTGCAGCTTTACTCTCAGGTCCAGGATGTACTGAATTTCATTCCTTCTCAGGCTTGGACCTTCCTCCCAGTTCTCTTTAATTAGGTCCAACACCCCTCATGGCTTCCTCCAAAGAATAACTCAAAGGGAGAAATTCCCGTGGAAGCCTGGGGTACCTCCTGCACTGCAAACAACAGAGAGTCTCAATCCCAGTTGTGTTCATCCTTGTGAATGAACTTACATATAATGGATTTTAAAGTCTTACTCAAACGCTCCACCAACCCGTCAGTTTGAGGGTGGTAGATGCTTGTCTGAATCAATTTAATGCCCAGTAATTCGTATAGTTCTTTTAACATGCAAGACATGAACAAGGTGCCCTGGTCAGTCACTATCTCTTTTGGGATGCAGACTTGGGAGACGACCTAAAACAATGCCTGCACTACACTTTTTGCAGAGATGCTTTTCTGCACCAACAACTGGGTGTGTTTTTCTGTGCGAGCGTCACAACTCGCTCTGTATAGTCTGTCCCTAATTATCACAAAATGGGGGAATATCGATGTTACTTCAGCGCGCACCATTTGACAATCACCTTTCATCATCTGGTCAAAGGCTGTGCGTACAGTGTCAGCTCGAGACTTCTCCAGTGGAAAATCTTCCGTGGAGCAAAACACCAGAACCGGTGAGATCTCCTGAGAAGGCCCCACTAATTCCTCTTCCCCAGAGTCAGTGTCGGACGACCTCGTGTCACCACTGACCATAGCAGAGACCTGTTGTGAGCACATCCCTAAACACTGTCCCACCAAGTCATTAAACCCTGGCCAATTGGTCCCCAAAATTAAGATATGCACAAGGCAGGATCTAACCGCAGCCTTGAATCTATGCTTTTTGCCCTTGCATTTAATTTCAACTGGCACTATGGGATGTTTGTGAATATCTCCATGCACACACCGAATCTCTACCCACTCTGCCTCGATCAATGCCCCCGGTCAAACCAGGGTTTGGTGGACCAAGGTCTGCGTGCAGCCTGAGTCCACCATAGCCTGGCGTGTACTCCCTTGGCACCTTACCGGAACGCTGTACATCCCTCCTGGACCGGGGGAAGGTGCTGGGAGGCCAGCAACGCAGAACACCTGTCCCATCAGTGGGCATTTACTGCTGAAGTGCCCCTGACAGCCGCACCTCCAACACTCCTGCCCCAACATCTGCGAGACTCTCTGTGAGCCAGGAGCAATGCCTGTAGCTGCCGGGACCTGAGGAGATGAAGCAGAGACAAAAAGGTTAGTGGGGTGTTTCTCTGACGAGCGCTCACAGCGGCTGGTGGTGCCAGAGCGGAGCCTTCGGCCACTGGCACGCCTCCACCACGGTTTGAAACGTCCTCAGAAAGGATAGGGGATTATCCCACTCCCCCACCTTATGAAGTATGACCTCCGGGGCTGGGGGGAGTGGCGGCAGGTGAGGAGAGGGCGATGCATTGCGCTTGGTGATGTGAGGCTTGGATGCAGCTGCTCGGCCATGGAAACCCATTCCATGAAGCTCTCTATGCACTGTTCTTGAGCTAATCTGAAGGCCACATGAAGTTTGGAGGTCTGTAGCTATTGACTGCAGAAAGTTGGTGACCTCTGTTCACTATGCGCTTCAGCATACACTGACCCCGCTCTGTGATTTTATGTGGCCTACCACTTCCTGGCTGAGTTGCTGTCATTACCAATTGCTTCCACTTTGTTATAATACCACTAACAGTTGACTGTGGAATATTTAGTAGTGAGGAAATTTCACGACTGGACTTGTTGCACAGGTGGCATCCTATCATGGTACCACGGTGGAATTCACTGAGCTCCTGAGAGTGACCCATTCTTTCACAAATGTTTGTAGAAGCAGTCTGCATGCCTAGGTGCTGGATTTTATTTACCTGTGGCCATGGAACTGAATGGAACACCTAAAATTCAATGATTTGGATGAGTGAGTGAATACTTTTGTCAATATAGTGTACCTTGACCTTGGAGTTCACCTCTAATCTTTTTGGAAGTTGCTCTGGGCTCTTTGGTTGCCATTTGTATTATCCATCTCCTCAATTTGTCATCAATTTTCCTCTTGCGGCCACGTCCAGGGAGGTTGGCTACAGTCCCATGGACCTTAAACTTCTGAACATTATGTACAACTGTAGTCACAGGAGCATCAAGCTGCTTGGAGATGGCAAACATCTTTTTTTTTTGTTTTGTTTTGATGGCAAACACCTTAAAGGTAAAGGCTATAAGACCAATAATTTTATTTCTCATTTCCTGAGACAGCTCTCTCCTTAGCTTTCGGTGGTCCATGTTCAGTGTGGTACACACCATGACACCAAACAGCACAGTGAAATAGACAGACTGACTGATTACAAGTTAGAAGGCACCTGTGATGCTAATTACAGGACACACCTTATGGTCAACTTATTTTCAGTCTTTTCTAGGGGTAACATCATTTTTGTTCCAGCCAGTTTCATTAGTTTGTTTTTTAAAATGATTCTGGTGAACCACAATTCAAAAGCAATGTCTGATTTTCATTAGTTAATTTTCAGTAAATTTTTATTTATTATTGTTTTTGTCAGTTTCAAGTTATTTCAGTGACCATTGTGGGTTTTTCTTTCTTTAACTGAAGGGTACCAACAATTTTGTCCATGTCTGTATAAGTGATCATTCATCCATTTTCTTCTGCTTATTCAATTCAGGGTCACAGGGGGGCGGAGCCTATCTCATCTGTCATAGGGTGAGAGGCTGGTGACCCTGGACAGGTCACCAGTCTATCACAGGGCTAACACATACAGTGCATCCGGAAAGTATTCACAATGTTTCACTTGTTCCACATTTTGTCATGTTACAGCCTTATTCCAAAATGGATTAAATACATTTTTCACCTCAAAATTCTACACACAATACCCCATAATGACAAAGTGAAAAAAGTTTGCTTGAAATTCTTGCAAATTTTTGAAAATTAAAAACAAAAAACATAACACGTACATAAGTATTCACAGCCTTTGCCATGACACTCAAAATTGAGCTCAGGTGCATTCTGTTTCCACTGATCATCTGTCAGATGTTTCTACAACTTGATTGGAGTCCACCTGTGGTAAATTCAGTTGATTGAATATGATTTAGAAAGGCACACACCTGTCTATATAAGGTCCCATAGTTGACAGTGCATGTCAGAGCACAAACTAAGCCATGAAGTCCAAGAAATTGTCTGTAGACCTCCGAGATGGGATTATATTGAGGCCCAGATATGGGGAAGAGTACAGAAAAATTTCTGCAGCATTAAAGGTCCCAATGACCACAGTGGCCTCCATCATCCATAAATGGAAGAAGTTTGGAACCACCAGGACTCTTCCCAGAGCAATCTGAGTGATCAGGGTAGAAGGGCCTTAGTCAGGGAGGTGACCAAGAACCCAATGGTCACTCTGACAGAGCTCCAGCGTTGGTCTGTGGTGAGAAGAGAACCTTCCAGAAGGACAACCATTTCTGCAGCACTTCACCAATCAGGCCTTAATGGTAGAGTGGCCAGACGGATGCCACTCCTCAGTAAAAGGCACATGACTGCCCGCCTGGAGTTTGCCAAAAGTCACCTGAAGGACTTCCAGACCACGAGAAACAAACTCTTGAACTCTTTGGTCTGAATGCCAGGCATCATGTCTGGAGAAAACCAGGCACCTGGCCAATACCATCCCTACAGTGAAGCATGGTGGTAGCAGCATCATGCTGTGGGGATGTTTATCAGCACCAGGAACTGGGAGACTAGGCAGGGTTGAGGGAAAGATGAATGCAGCAATATACAGTGACATCCTTGATAATAACCTGCTCCAGAGCACTCTGGACCTCAGACTGGAGTGAAGGTTCATCTTCCAACAGGATAACAACCCTAAGCACACAGCCAAGATAACAAAGGAGTGGGTTTGGGACGACTCTGGGCGCTGGCTGGGCCACTCAAGGACTTGGCAGACTTCAACCCAATTGAACATCTCTGGAGAGATCTTAAAATGGCTGTGCACCAACGCTCCCCATCCAACCTGATGGAGCTTCAGAGGTTCTGCAAAGAAGAATGGGATATGCACAAAAATAGGTGTGCCATGCTTGTAGCATCATAATCAAAAAGACTTAAGGATGTAATTGCTGCCAAAGGTGCTTTACCAAATGTCAGGGTCCTGGGTCTGTTGACCCAGTTTTTGGAGTTATGGGACTAACAAGTATATTGTTTAGTATTCTGAGTTATTAGTTCTGAATTTTGGTTCATGTGTTACAGCCTTCCATGGTGTTTTTTTGTTTGTTTCTTCAGGTTATAGTTTAGTTCTTGGTTATAGTTTGCTTAAGTTCTGTTTCAGTTTTGTGTCTCGTGTCTTCCCGTATCTTGTTGTCAAGTCTCGTCACTGTGTCTGGTGTTTGCCACTTCCTGTCTTATTTTGACATTCCCTCATCTCGTGCCTTGTGTTTAGTTTTGCTTCCCTCTGTCTCGTTTTCCTGATTTAGCTCACCTGTGTTCCCTGGTGTTCTCCATCTCCCTGATTACCTCATGTGTGTATTTATACCCTCAGTTTGCTTTTGTTCTTTGTTGCGTCGTACTGTTTGCACTGTTTGCCTCAGCCGTCAGCCTTATGTTTCCCTGAGCCATGTTTTGGATTTTTTGAGCCTTTGTTTTCCTTCTGCACTGTGGATTCACTGCTGCTGAAATAAAGGTCAGATTGTTTGGTCTTCAAGTCTGCATTTTTGGGTCCGCTTCCTGCTTAAATCATGACACCAAAGTATTGAGCAAAGGCTGTGAATACCTATGTACATGTTATAGTTTTGTTTTTTATTTTGAATAAATTTGCAGAATTTCAAGCAAAGTTTTTTTCACATTTTCACTGTGGGGTACTGTGTATGGAATTTTGAAAAATGGCTGTAACATGACAAAATGTGGAAGAAGTAAAGCACTGTGAATACTTTCCGGATGCACTGTAGACAAAGACAACCATTCACATGCACATTCATACCTATGGCCAATTTAGAATCACCACTTAACCTAAACCTATCCATGTCTTTGGACTGTGGGAGGAAGCCGGAGTACCCAGTAACACCCACCCAGAAATAGCAAAACTGGTCATAATTTCGTTTTTTTTTTTTGTTCATCCCACACACCCCCAAATTTACTATATAACAAATAAACCCATTTTAGGGATAGTCATAAAATATGAGGTGATGGGATTTTAATGTAACAGAGTTACATGACTTTTAAAATGCAAAGGGGTCAAAATTGGCAGTTGACCCATTGGCAGTTCAGTGCTAACTTATCTCTGCTGTGCTATGTGCATAAATTGTGCCTTATAGGCACATCCAACGACTAATTGAAAGTACAGTCATATTGTTTCTGCCATTACCTTAATAAAAGTTTTAAAACTGAGAAATTTCTGTCACATCATGAATTTTAATGTCATGAAAACAGTATAATCTAAATGAAATTCTACACAGATTTAATTTAGGTCAAACTATATAATACTGTATCTCAGCATGGCATATGGAAGACATGTTGCAACTGAAGACTGCATAAATTGACATGACAAATGCCTAGAAATAATAACCACATGCTCAGAGTTGCAGCAACAGTGATTTGTTGTGTTTATCCATCTGTGAATTTACATGAGCCTACATGGCGAAAAGTAATACTATGTGAGCTGTTTCTGTATTAAAACAGATCAACAATGCATTGCAGATTTTGATCAAACCTTTCCTTGTGTCAATGTGCTGCTAAGTGATCTATTGAAAAAATTAGCCATACAGCCTGTTCTCACATACACTAGAATAATGTCTCACACATCGGGCCTATTAAATGCTGTGTTGGTGTTCCTCTACTCAGCGTTGGAAATAAAGAGCTGGCTCCAGTTGTTTGGACGAGAAAGAGGTCAGCTTTCCACATGATTAATGGCTTATATCAGAGTAATCAATACATGTAAATTCAAAGTGTAAAACTCCTGCAGGATTGTTCTGTGGTGTGGTAGTGAATGTACACCAACAGACTGGACCTAGGTACTCTGCCACTCCTAATATATCCATTTTTATTTAGAGTGAGCTAGAACTGCTGGTGGGTGGGGGGTGGGGGGCAGCTATGAGTCAGCTGAGAAGGTCTGTGTGCTGGATTCACTGTTATAAAAAGCAAAACAGACTCACTGTTGTTGGGCCACAGTTAAAAAAATATTTTCATAAGGTCTTAGAAAAACAAATAATTTCACTGCAGGACAGATTGGTTTGCACAATTTTGTTCCAAATCATTATCTTGCTGGAAGTTGTGTAAATCTTTAAAATGTGCAAATTGGTTTGTTTTTGGGCCAGCTGGATGATTACAGTCCCAACAGACTGATGAAACTGATAGAAGTAGGGGAGGCACAGAGAGACCCATGTACATCCTCTCCACACTTCAGCTCCAGCTCCAGGAAGTGCAGGAATGATCTAATTGTACTGGGTAATTCAGTAATACTGAAGGGCTTTGACACTGACTTTCTACAGCAGTATATTAAATACATGTTTCTGGTCAACACAGAACTGCATGGAGACTGATTCAGTTTTGGAGGATGGCTCCAATGTTGGCCAGATTTACAGCAAAAATAAATGTGATTACAGCATGACAAAAATAAATAAATAAATAAAAAAATTAAATGAAATTCAAATAAAAATATTTTTTGGTCTCTATAGCTAATTTTACCATTAATCACTGCTAAACATGTTTTAAATTCTTCTACAACTCACCAGTAAAAATTTCAAGGCTTAAAGTTAACAGTGTGGGCACTGAGTGATAGTTGGGTGCTGTATCTAACAGTGTGCAATATTGCAAGTTTTGATAGTGATCCAATACAAAGTAAATACATGACTAGCATCCAGAAAGTATTCACAATGCTTCACTTGTTCCACAGTTTGTCATGTTACAGCCTTATTCCAAAATGGATTAAATTAATTTCTGACCTCAAAATTCTTCACACAATTCCCCATAATGACAACGTGAAAAAAGTTTCCTTGAAATTCTTGCAAATTCATTAAAAAAACAAAACAAAAATATAACATATACATAAGTATTCTCAGCCTTTGCTCAATACTTTGTTGAAGCACCTTTGGCAGCAATTACAGCCTAAAGTCTTTTGGAGTATGATGCTACAAGCTTGGCACACCTATTTTTGGGCAGTTTCTCCCATTCTTCTTTGCAAAACCTCTCCGGCTCCACCAGGTTGGATGGGGAGCATCAGTGGACAGCCATTTTAAGATCTCTCTAGAGATGTTCAATCAGATTCGAGTCTGGGCTCTGGCTGAGCCACTCAAGGACATTCACAAAGTGGTCCTGAAGTCACTCCTTTGTTATCTTGGCTGTGTGCTTAAGGTCGTTGTCCTGTTGGAAGATGAACCCTCGCCCCAGTCCCAGGTCCAGAGCGCTCTGGAGCAGGATATCAAGGATGTCTCTGTACAGGTGAGGTGATGGTACCTAGTTTCCTCCAGACATGACATTTGACATTCAGGTCAAAGAGTTCAATCTTTGATTCATCAGACCAGAGAATTTTGTTTCTCATGGTCTGAGAGTCCTTCAGGTGACTTTTGGCAAACTCCAGGCAGGCTGTCATGTGCCTTTACTGAGGAGTGGCTTCTGTCTTGCCACTCTACCATTAAGGCCTGATTGGTGAAGTGCTGCAGAAATGATTGTCCTTCTGGAAGGTTCTCCTCTTTCCACATAGGAATGCTGGAGCTCTGTCAGAGTGACTAGGGCCCTTGTACCCCGATCACTCAGATTGCTCGAGGAAGAGTCCTGGTGGTATAAAACTTTTTCTGTACCCTTCCCCAGATCTGTGCCTCAATACGATCCTGTCTCAGAGGTCTACAGACATTTCCTTGGACGTCATGGCTTAGTTTGTGCTCTGACATGCACTGTCAACTATGGGACCTTATATAGACAGGTGTGTGCCTTTCCTAATTGTGTCCAATCAACTGAATTTACCAAAGGCGGACTCCAGTCAAGTTGTAGAAACATCTGAGAGATGATCAGTGGAAACAGGATACACCTTTTTTCACTTTGTCAATATGGGGTATTGTGTGGAGAATTTTGAGGTGAAAAATGAATTTAATCCATTTTGGAATAAGGCTGTAACAAGACAAAATGTGGAACAAGCGAAGTGCTGTGAGTACTTTCTGGATGCATTGGACATTGAGGCTCCGTAACTCTGAAAATACTGACAGTATTGAAGGGAAAACTTCATTAAAAATACTAAAGTTAAAATCAGCTGATTCTGAGGAGGTCTGGTGGGAACTTTTTTTCAGATTTGATTGTTGTTTATGTGGATTGACCCTAATCCTACCACATGACCTTTAACACTGTGAGCTGATCAAAATGCTGCTTCCTCTGAGGTATGAGTTGATCCAAATACATGGGGAAAACCTGATGGACACTCAGGGGCTGATTCAGTGTCCTGAATTTTGTGTTTGGGATCACGTCGCCCTCGCCCTACATGTGAAGAGTAGACAGGTACCTTCACTGCTCCTCCTCCTCACTCTTTACAGACACCTGAAGCATTTCAGATTAGGAACATTATTTGTTGCTGTCTTTGTTAAATCAGTCTAACGTGTTACAAAATGTTCAAAAGTCCACTCAGTTTATAAGGTGTGAATCTTGCTTCCAGTACTCAGGCTCAGAACGCCGAAAACACACATTCAGCTGTTAGGACTTTAGAACAGGTGTTCACTGAGATCATATTCATCTGATAGTCAAGTATGTGTTTAAAGATTAGCTTTCATCTCCTGTTAACCAGCTCATAACTCACTGTGTGAGATGAGCTCTCAGAGAGCACATCTCACTCCTTTCTACATCAGCAGAGAGTGATACTCCCGACAGTCCGGACTCTTCATTTGTCTTTTTGATCGACATCACCCACATCTGGTCATGCAGAGACAAGGAAACAGTACAGAATATGAACCAAAACATTATAAAGGGAGGCACTGAAGCTGAATGATTTGAAACAGGAAGCTCGAGATACTCGTTTTCCTGGAGAGTTTTCACGTCACTCGTCTGAAACACGACACACATAAATTAGAAGAGATTAAAAAGGATGGAGGCTTCAAGGGTCCAAAGAATGATTCCGAGGATCCAGACAAACTGTCCCTGGTGTGGTGGAGTCTGGCTGTGGGACTCGAAGAGATCCAGTCAGCTGAGACGAGGCTCCTGGAGAAGATCTGCACAGACCGAGGAGCAGGCTGTGATGCAGCAGAGCTTCCTGTGGAAGTTTGCCACCTCTCCAGCCTTCAGTGAGAACTCCAGGTATGGCTCATACCGCTTCACCTTCCAGCTGGAGGAGGTGCTGAAGACCTAGAGCGAGCAGGTACTGACTCCTTCAGTTTATATGAACATTTACAGAAGAATTTAATGCTGTTTCCTGGCAGCAGACACAAACACTGATGTGAAACTGACCAATTCATTAAAAACTGAATTTGTTAAAGGAAATTTTTTTTTAAAGCGGTCAGTCCATCACCTCAGACTGAACAAGACACAAAGCTCCCTGACACAATAAAAACTTAATGTACGTAAATAATGAAAATTATTTTAACTGGTCACCTCATTGAAACAGTCATTTTGTGCATTTTGCGTTCAACTGAGACACTAAACAACCAGAAAATCACACTCAAAAACTGCAAATAATTACTTTTTCACACAGGGCCAGGAAGGTTTGGAAAACTTTTTCCTTTAATAAATGAAATCGTCATTTAAAAACTACATTTTGTATTTACTCAGCTTATCTTTGTCTAGTATTAAAATTTGTTTAACGATCTGAAACATGTAAGTGTGACAAATATGCAAAAAGAAAAAGAAATCAAAAAGGGAGTAAATAGTTTTTCACAGCACTGTACATGTTCAATACCCCAGGTTACTGATAAGGTGACGTGTAGTTGGTGTGAGTCTCACATTAAAACCTGTTTTGTTTTGTTTGTTCTCTTCCAGTTTTGCTCTGGTTCTCAGCCCATCATGTGTGTTCTCAGGACCTCCCTGTACAGACAGGAAGTGATGTATGCTGTGCTGGTCCACAGCCCAGCCAATAAAATGCGCTTCTCCGAGTATCCATTGCTGCCTGATGATCTGAACACTGTCTGTGCTTACAGGGATGGACGCTTCATCTGGAGACCAGAGGCCATGTGTGAGACACACAGGTAAGAAACAGATGAAAATGTTAAAGCACTCCACTGAAACATATAAGTAATATAAATGTTGGTTTTGCCAACAATTCATAACCTCTGTATATCTTACGTGCAGCCAGCACTAGCATCTGTTTTACTGACATTATGAGTTGGGTTTAAAATCCTCAGTCAGCTGATTTAAAGGCTGTTTGGTTCTTATTGTCCTTCCTCTCAAGTATGAGCTGATCCAAAGATCTGGGGAAAACCTGATGGACACTCGGGGGCCGATTCAGTGTCCTCAGTTTTATGTTTGGGATCACGTTGCCCTCGCCCTGGATGTGAAGAGTGGACAGGTTCCTTCACTGCTCCTCGTCCTCACTCTTTACAGACACCTGAAGCTTTTCAGATCAGGAACATTATTTGTTGTTAAATCGTCTTAAAGTTGGAGCTGTTAACGGCCCTCTGACCACTGCTTTAATTTGCAGTTTTTCTCTCCCCCATTGAAAGAATTTCTCTCTCCTGCCAGAGGTGAATCCTTAATGTCTGCTGAGTTTTGCACGTAATCAGAGCTGGGAAGTAACAAAGTACAAACACTTAATTACTGTACTTAAGTACAATTTTCAGGCATCTGTACTTTACTTTAGTATTTATTTTTTTGACAACTTTTTACTTTTACTCCCTACATTTTAACACAAATATCTGTACTTTATATTCCTTATATTTTCAAAACAGGCTTGTTACTTTAGGTTTAACGTATTTGAGGGACTTTTTTATTTCCCAGTGCCTTCAAACATCAAACTTTTTTGAGCCTAAATGCAGGGAACAATAACACATAAAAGCCAATCTTACCTGTGTACTACATCGCCATAGCTCATCGCATGCAAAGGGATGAAACAAGCAAACCATAAAATTTTATGTACGATTTATAGCTCAATACTCAGGGGTTAAAGTGGCCAAAACAAGTGCAGATGTCTGTTAGTTGTGGTCATAGTACTTCAGCATCTAGCTGGCGCTACAGAAGATGAGCGAGCATAAAGGGAGTAACGCTGAGGTTCTGTCTCAGTTCATTAACATCAAACTTCAGAAGCTGAAAAAGAAAAAGACGAGCAGCACAAACACACAAACCTGCAAAGAGCTCAGAAACAACATTTTGTTATAAATTAAACTATCAGTATAAACAGAGCTCAAATATTTTGTTCAGTTGTTCATTTTTCATGCACTTCATGACCCATCCACAACCCCAACACTCACAACCCTAAGTATGGATCAGTAACATTGATGATTTGATTGATTGATTTGATTGTACAGAACAGATTTTGCCCTTTAGATGACGACAACTTTTTTCGGCTCCATGTTACCCTATCCCAGCATCCTCCTCTGTCACACCAACCCTCTGCATGTCCTCCTTCACTACATCCATGAATCTTCTCTGTTGTCTTCAGCTTTTCCTCCTGCCTGGAAGCTGCCTGGAAGAAATGGTGCATTTTCTGGAAAAATTCCAGGGTTGCCAATAATTTCGGCCATGACTGTACACATACACTCTACATTCGAAAGACACTGTGTTCATTCACACAAGAAATGAGCTCTTCTCATACAGATATAATTGAAATTCATAGAAAAAAAATCACCTTATTACAGGAAAGTCAAACAAGTATAATAATCAGAATTCATATTAACCTCACAGTTTTCTACCAGTTCTGCCTAATAACAGGATTATAAAGCTGATTTTGCTGTTTTTTTCCACTGTGTTAAGAGTATAAATACATGGGAAGAGGTAGTTTTAGACCATAAGATTCCACGTGTGCCCACTGAAGAATATAATTTGTTAACAAATAAGGTATGGAAATCAGTTCTCCTGAATGAGAGAGAAACTATTCAGTCAGACACACACACACTGGTTAAAGCGTGTGTTTCGATTTCCCGTAAATACCACCTCTTCTTAAAAACGCACGGCCCCTGTAACCATGGTTACTCACAGTCACTTGTGCCAATGTACACCATTTGAGAGGAGAAACGGAGAGTGACCGTCCTGCAGCCTGACGTCACTGTGAGCTGCTGCATGATTTCACGTTTACAGCGTCACAGATCTGTGGTTATTTCTCGCTGTCTCCCTGATGTTCTTGATAACTTCATTATGAGTGATGAATTTGTTTGTCGATTCAACCTACATGAGAAAATGGACGGAGTGTGTGAATCTGTGGTTCACTGTGTCAGAGATGGCAGCACAAACCTTTAACAGTAACACTTTAGTAGCACTGAGAGCCTCTGATTCACGGACCTGAGTTTGTATCTGAGGCAGTGATCATCCCATGTCTGTCTGCTGCTGCAGCAACAGGAGGAGCTCCTTCTCCGCCTCCTCTCGCCTCACCTGTTCCTTCCTCATTTCTATTTTAAAAAGACTTCCTATACCCATTGTTAAAGTGTTTTAGCTGACTAATCACCACCAGATCAACCTGCTCTGCAGCAGCTGCTGGGGTCCCGCGCGTTGTTGAATCCAGTTTGTCAGACCAATCAGCACAGGCGCTGATGTTAGGTTAGACCTGCAGAGGGATGCTCAGCTGTGATTGGTTCTTACGATTAGGGTAGTTTGGTCAGACGGAGACGGCAGTGTCTCAGATGTGACTTCGCCCTGATAGCCGGTGAGAAACAGACACCTGAATACACCTGCCCTTTAATAAACTATTCTTTTATGACATCTGGGGCTCGAGCACTGGACGATGCGCCTGATTACTACTATTACTATAGTTATTTTGCTTAAACACCCCTAAGAAAATAAGATGGATTTAATTTTATAGACTGTGGGACAGATTTACTAAACGAGGAAAATTATTGTGATGTCGTAATCTCAGGCTGATCTACAGGGTGGGCCATTTATATGGATACACCGTAATAACATGGGAATGGTTGGTGATATTAAAGTCCTGTTTGTGGCACATTAGTATATGTGAGGGGGCAAACTCCCCAAGATGGGTGGTGACCATGGTGGCCATTTAGAAGTCGGCCATCTTGGATACAACTTTTGTTTTTTCAATAGGAAGAGGGCCATGTGACACATCAAACTTATTGGTAATGTCACAAGAAAAACAATGGTGTGCTTGGTTCCAACGTAACTTTATTCTTTCGTGAGTTATTTACAAGTTGCTCTTTGTTCACAGCCATTGACATGTTGAAGAGGTTAACACGTGAGGAGCGGATCGAAATCGTGTTGATATCTGGTGAACGCAGTAACCGGGTCATTGCAGCAGATTT
Organism: Heterochromis multidens; assembly: GCA_015108495.1. Taxonomy (NCBI): domain Eukaryota; kingdom Metazoa; phylum Chordata; class Actinopteri; order Cichliformes; family Cichlidae; genus Heterochromis; species Heterochromis multidens. The sequence goes on along the minus strand of VUQS01049706.1, from coordinate 3,195 downwards.
CAATGCAAGACACCC
>VUQS01049704.1:36025-46600 GCA_015108495.1 Heterochromis multidens | reverse complement strand
AACACTTCCTTTAAAAAAAAAAAAAAAAAAAAAAAAAAAAAATCACCCAACATCTTCACTGTTAAGTCTACAGGTTTTCATAGGCGTGATAAAAGGATTTAACTGTGATATTTGAGTGAGTAACAGTGTTGCGATTATATTTTATCTATTATTTTCCAACCAGGTGTTCTGGCCAGATGTTTACAAAGAAAAATGCAACCTCACTTTGAGTGTTAACTATTTTAAAGTCAAATAAATGTATAACATAAATATTATATTGTAGGATCAAAATGCAGAAATAACTTACATATTTCTAGTCAAATTAAATCTAACACTGACAATTTTAAATAAATAAATAAATTTTCCAGACTGCAGCTGAAGAAAGCAAAGTGTATTTTCCAGTTGTTAAAGATTTGTCTATACTCAGTCACAGTTTTGTAAATTTCCTAATGTTCCCCTAAACAGGCAAATCTGGTCAGTATTATTATGGATTTATTCTGCTGATTATTCAAATTCAAAGGAAACATTTTGGTCTTTAAATGTTCAGTTAAGTCAAAGTATTAACATAATGTTTGGTTCATACAAAGTGCACTGCAAAAGATGATGTTTAGACCTGAATATACAGGAATTATGGCAAAGGACATCAGACTGAATCAACACGTCATCATTATGACCTAGTGTCACGGCTGCCAGTGCTGACTAATTTTATTTAAACTATTAATGTGATGCAGACATGTTGTTGAATTGAGTACTGTCTTTGGCGGTTTAGATTCAAAGGCACTGCTGGTGAAAAGTATCTGCAAGAAGCAAAGCTCTTTCAATTTGTTATTGTAAAAGTGAATTATTTGTCCTTGAATTGTAAATGCCTGTGTTGCTGTTTATTGGATTATACCTTTGGGAAATGTCTATAAACCCAATAAAGATTGTATTTAACTTTAAACTACGTGCTATCATTTAGATGAAGCATTTACCGTATCTGTATCAGTGTGAAGAAATGCTGTAGACTGAAACCTATCTGTTTACTTCTTCATCCTCACTATCAAACTCCTACCCCATCCTCACCCCCAGTATTGTGTCCCTGGCTTTCATTGACCTTTAATATTTTACATCCCCTCGGCAGCAGTTAGGTGTAGATCAAACACACCTTGTAACACAGCAGCAGCCCTGCAGAAAAATCACATTCGACCACAGAAATGATATTCCCCAGCCAGAGAAACATACCTCGACACGTTCACCTTACTGTTCACATTTCTCAAGGAGCTGCTGTGATAGTAGATTAGACAAGAATTTCTCACAGCTGGAGGACATGAGTGTCTGTGAGTGCCTGTGCTCTACTGAACACTAGTCGATACCTTCTAAATTAGAAGCCTGGTGATGACTGAGGGGTATTGAATTGCATGCTGGCTCAGGTGCGGAGAGGAACTTGTCATCTAATGCAGACATTATGCCCTCTAGTTAGTGCCAGTGCTCACTACATCTGTCGGTACATGTGACAGCTGTCTGGTCCTTTAATGTCTCTGTTCGCCTGTAAGCCAACATACAGATTATTAATACTCTCGCTGGATTCTAAAAGACAAGCTATATTTAGTGTTTGTGTGGTAATATGGATTGAGAGAATCTCAGTAGACAGAAATTTTCCCAAGGATTTCCAGTTCTAACCACTAGATGTAGTCGTAACTTTACAAATCCTTACTCAGCCTTATAGGGGTAGCCCTAGGCCTGAAGTCCCTTGATTATTTACATTACTTTGTGATAGGAGCACAGAATAAGAAGTCAAGACTTCGTATTCACACAATATCATCTTAAGGTTCGTGGCCATCTTCCTCTATCAAAGGAACTTTGTCTCTGATTGTAGACAGCCTTCAACTGGTAACATTGTGTTTCCCAGCAGTGGAGACATGGTGTTTTCAGACACACAGACATATCAATTACTGGAGGGGGTACAGTATGTAAATATGTTACTTTGCCAGTAAAGGTCCTGCAGTGACTAGTGGTTCGATTAGGTCAAAATATAAAAAGTAAATGTACTTAATTGTAGAAAAGAACATGGTATTATCATCATGTTTGTGTGAAAAATCTAAATCTGAAAGTAAGCAGCAATATAGCTGTCAGTTAAATATAATGGACCAAAGAGAGAGAGTTGAGAGAAACAATGTTGCTCTGAGTTTTAGTGGTGTAGAAGTATATTTTTGCATAAAATGCCTACACTGAAGTGTGTAGAAGTACATGAGTAAAAGTACTTACACTGTAACAAATTGCTGCCAAAATCCAGGAAATTTTTTAAAGTAATCTACTTTTCTTTCTAAATACTGTTGAATACTGCAAAACCGATGGCCTTCATGGTTAAAAAAAAAAATAAGAGCAAGCTACTGTACTGTTTTATTTTGGGTTTTTTTTTTACAATATAAGTAGACTTTGCTGTGGAAGTGTGATGGAGTTTCCACTGTTTGTGTGACTAAGACCAGTGTTAAGGTATAGCTACCAATGGGCCACTGTGACTGAGACTAGCAGTAAATACAGTCAGACTTTGTGATGTAAAAATGGGCAACAATTGCTGAATTCAGAGTAGAGGGTGAGTATATGCAGTTATGTTTTACAGTGATAAACTTTGTGGCGATTACATTAGGAACACTTAATGGCAACCAAACAGTATCATACAATAAAGCATAGTCTGTATTCATTCACACAGTAAGCCTATCATACCGTAAGATTTTTTACAATAATAAACTGTTTTTGTAGATTACAGTAGGAACACTGTAGACTAAAGTTTAGTGGGAAATCGATCTGCCATTATTGTATTTTATCAGGGAAATTTCTTACAGTGCAAGTATATTCCAACACCAGAGGTTTTTTTTTAATCTTTTTTTGGTCAATACCCTGATTTAAAATAAAGCAATAGAGACATAAGAAGATAATTTAGTGGGCTGGAAGCTCCAGTGAACTCCCTCTATCAGGTTTTCTTTAACTTTTGGCAGCAGAGGAGAGAGGTGGGAGCATTTAGCTCGTGTTGATCCCCAGGAATGTTGGCAGAGTCTCTGCATTGCTGTACCTCCTCTGCCGGCTCTGGCAGATACATTTAACAGTGCACTGATCCCACAATGTCTTATCTTCCCTCAAACAACCCTAATCCTCAACACAGTAATGTTACACTGCAGAGCCCATCTCCTCCCACTGCAGCAGGTCAGCCTGGATCCCCCACACAGATACTTCTAGTTTTGTTTTGTTTTCCTTCTGAGATGTAAGATTTCACACCTGCAGATTTCCGGACGTGGCACTGCATGGCTTTCACCATAGGTTTAGCCATGACACTTGATACGTGTGCTGAAGCCTGTATACCTGCATGTGCTTGCATGTATGAGTTATTTTAAAGATCTTTACACTTCCCGGTTAAAGAATGAAAGGAATTCACATCTGAATCATTTCCACAGAAAGATCCATCTTTGAGGCTTCATGGAAAATGTGAATATACCAGACATAGCACACTGGCAGGACCTCAGTAGCTTTCTTCACAATAAAGAATGGTTCCTCACAGGCTAAGGACAAAAACACCTGTTGACTGCAGGTGCATCCTTTGGTGTGGCGTCAGCGTTATTAGGCACCTCTGTCTGGCCTCTCCGGCAAATATGATGTGGGAAGAAGCCGACACAGCAAGTCCTTTGTGGCTTCAGGGGCCTCTGATGGAGTGAGAAGAGATAATATTGGACAGCTTGCCCTTGAGGAATGCAAATAGGACAGTGTTTGGGCCAAAGCCAGTGACTTGCTGAGCCTTTTAACCAGACCCATCCCAGAATCATCTTCACACAAAGTTATATCGACTGATCTCTATACAGCAAGGGAGCAAGTAATCTATTCTTGGTCCATCAGTATAGACACACAGGCTTTGACATATTCATTACCTTTAACTGTGCAAGCAGTACATGCTTGAGGCCTCTCTTAAGTCTACAGTCCAACAAAAACTGTTTAACAGAATTACCCATAATTCATAGCATGGTTACATTATTAAAATGAATGACAAGGGAAACCCAAAGCCCAGATTTGACCCCAGATTTGGAAAGAACAAGTTTAGGCCTACAAGAACATAGCCAGGCAGCAATCCTGGTGTGTTCATCCAATAATAACAAATTTCTAATGTTTATATATAATCTGAGCCAACAACAATATGACTTTATTATTATCCTTATTTATTTATTTTGAACACTCATTTAACTATATACAAAAAATGAGCCTCACTTCACTGACCACAGAAATGCCTGTGCTCTGGTCACTATGAAGTGCAATATGCTATTTTGAGCTATTGTGCTCATGCATTTATGTTATGCTTGTGGGTGACGTTACTGCAAGCATGTAGGTCACTACTTCGAGCAAAGGATTGCAAGTGCCAACCACCTGGCTGACCAGCAAAGCCAGTAAAGCCTGCAAAGTTTATGCTCAGCCTTTACATGCACTTCTGGAAATTAATTAGATTACTTGCTACATTACATTTAATGAAAAAGGGCTTGTTTCTTGTGACCTCACCTCTACCAAGTGAACTTGAAATGGCTACCAAGATACATCACTGTTCACACCTGTGTCTGTTATGCATCTCCCAGGAAACCACGTTTTTAAAAAGTAAAAGAGCTCCACACACATTTATTAAGTCAGGTTTATTTTGCACAGGCAAAAATACTCCAAGGGATTGCCACAGTGGATGGATCTGAATGTTTGATTTGGCACAGGCATTTACTCCGGATGCCCTTCTTGACGCAACCCCCAGGCTACCTAATAAAACAGAAATATTTCAAGAGCCAGCATGTATGTATTTATATATATACAAATTACTGCCAGTAGTGTTACCAAACCGGCCACTGAGTACTGAGGTGATAACATATTTCCTTGTTATGTACTTGTCAAAGATGCATCAGGACACATTAAAATTTACAGTACAAATAATTATGTAAATGTGACCCAGATTCACAAGTGGTTTAAGAAAACAGACCACAAAATGTCTTGGTGTTTGTGGAGATTTCCAAAGTGCGGGCCTTTGCCCCCTGGTGGATCATGAAGGTACTGCAGACGTCATTTGAAATAAATAAATAAAAACTAACTTAATTCGAATATGTTTGATTAAAAGTGACATTAAATTTTTATTTCACAAAGAAGCAAAACTATTGAAAGTCGTGGGTGGATTTTAGAAATTAAACATTGTTCTTTGTTTTTTTCTTTTTTTTAATCCTGAACTTGAGATAGAACTAAATAGGGGCGGTGGCTCTCAGGTGCTGAAAGTAAGCATAAACCTCAAAAGGCAAATTATTATTAAAAAAATTAAAAATTAAAAAAAAAAAGAAAGCACAAAGCTGTGGTCAGAGTTGTGAGGTTTGGGTGGGCTGCTGACGATTTATTAATCGGGAATGGATGTTTCTCCATTTTTATTCAGCATTCAAACCAAGTTTAAACCAGGTCACTGTTTTGTTTATGCGGATCACAACCTCTAAGCTAAATTCTGTAGACAGCCCTAGCAACAAGAAGCATTTAGATAGCTATTTCTCTGAGACATTTGTGAGAGAGCAAAAAGGAACTTGTAATAAGTTAATTATTAATTTAAAAGACGATAAAATGCCAGTGATGTGCTCAGTAGATTGTTTAGGCTGCTCCCAAGTGGCCAGAAAATTCTGCCATTTAGATACAAAGAGACACAATACTACTTCACACATCAATACATTTGTGTATAGCTTGTTAGCCTTGTTGCAGCTCAGTCCACTGGGCATCCTTATATCTACACAATGTATTCACACACCACTGAACTCCATTCTTCTCTCTGTGTTGTGTATTATGTTGTTGTTTTCTTTGTCCACAGTTGCTCCACATGAAATGACTCCAGGGTTGCAATAATAATTAACTTTTCCCTATTCTTTGCTTGAAGGAGTGACAGTTGGAAGTAGTTTAAAGAACAAACTAATCAAGGAGACACCCTGCTGTCTGGCTCCTCCCCTGCTGGTGCCCTTGCAGAGTCTGGCTCAAAGCCTTCACTCCATCTTTCTGTTCATGCTCTTGTTCAAATGTCTTCATTGTGTTCACACAGTAATTGTGCTGTAAGCTTTGAAGAGCTGTAAATAATTAGTTATGACAGCTGAACAATAGATTGTGTACAGAAAAAATGTGCAGTGCCTCAACACACAATAAGCAGTGTGGCCTTTTTTGACTTATGATAACTGAAAAGGTTATCAAATTATTTTTTTCTGATCACACCCCGGGGATAACTAGACATCTTGCATGTGAATTTACTCCTTTGCTGGTAGACCCTGGAATGAGGGGGTCAGCTCTACAAACCCAGAACCTAAAAAGTAGAGGCAGGAGCTCACAGCTGAGGCAAGCCAGGCCTGTGCTTTGATGTCGGTGAAGGATGTTCATTTCAGGACTTAAATAAAAACAGAACAGTTTTCTTTCTTCTTTCTGTGAAGAAGTCATTATTGTGGCAGGGCATGTCCACATGAATCCTCTGTTTATCCACTCAGTGCAGGGAACACACTAACCGCGGTTCACTCAGTTGGTCTCAAACACGCACATCTATCCCCAGCTATTTCTGCAACATTATAAAAGACTTATACTTCCACAGCAGTATGCACTTACTCAAAGCTCCCAAACAAATCACAATGGTGGAGAAAAAAAAACATGTTGGTACAGTAATTATATAACTGAATGGCTGAAAGTGAACATTAAACATTGTTATCTCCCCTGGTATTCTCCTTTGTCTATGGAGAGTATAGTATGGGCATTCATGCTTGATTTTCTCTTGGCAGTGTGTTTTAATGGAGAGACTAACTGTTCCTAACTTTGCTGGTAGTCTTAAAATGAGCCTTTAGTTTAACAGGAGGCCAAAATAATTTGCTGCTTGGCAGTACTTTACATGCAAGACTGGCCCCAAGCTGCTGATTTCTTCAAGCAAGTCTTCAACAGTAAGTTGCCACTAAAATTTAATGTTCAGCAGAGAACATATGGTCCAGAGCAGATGTAAAATGGTAAATAATGGAAAGTTTGAGATTAAAAACCTGAACTAGACATGAGACTGTGCATAACTCACCACACTGAGCTATGCTGCAAATGTCAGTGTGAAATATACGGCTTGGTAGAAAAACAGTTACCATAAAAGGTAATTTCAGTGGAATGTGTGTGATTACAATTTTGGATTTAAATGCAGATTGTATTTGGGATTTTAAATACATGAGGAAACATATTTAATCAAAAATGATGTTTTTATTTTCATAGTTTCATTTACAATTAGGGTTACTTGTTTATACTTCTGGTCTGATTATTATAAAAGCAAAGAGAAATAGAAGGCATTTAAATTGTTGTGTGTTCCCCTAATAGTTTTAGATACCTCATTTCTTCGATGTAGTCAATAGCATTAATTAGAAAAACACACTATTTCAACACAATGTGCACTCTTATACATGCTGTTTGCTTTGGCACTGCTAGAGAACATTGGCAGACCTTGAGGAGAACTGCATTTAGGGATCATGCCAGTAATCTGGCATTGATAAAACAGTTCAAACAAAAAAATTTTCATCCGGCACTAAATCTATTTTTCATCACATTAGTCACATGATGTGACGCAGTCTTACTTTTACTACAACTACACAAGCAAACGTAAACCTTTTCTCTTTTTGGCTCATGCTGGCTGCATTGATGGATGCAATAAAAATTGTTTCACTTCCTTAAAGAAATGGAAAAACTGCACTCCCTCTAATTTCACCAAGAGAGCAAGAAGGTCACAAAAGGTGAAGACTGCATCCAAAAGAATGGATCTGTTTCTCATGCATATCAAAGAATGCACACCATTGCATCAATGCCTGGGGTGACATTAAAGATGACATTTTGACCAGCGTTGTTTAGTCCTCTTGTTATTCATTCGTTGTCACTGCTGCCCTTTTCAGAGGCAAGAAATAACAGAGCCAAAGTCTGAATTCTTCAAAGTAGCCGCCATGCCACCCAAAGTCAGTATTAATTGAATCTGAAGGACCACCACCTTAGTATTTATCTCTGAGTGGCCCGTGTATTCTTCTCTCTTCTTGCTGCAAAGGCTAATATCCTCTGGTGTAAAGCCTCTTTTTATCCTCTGACTGATTGTAGTCAGACTAATCTTTAGTTCATTTCCTATCACAGCTCTCCACGAGCAGGGCATCTGAGGGTCAAGTGGTCAGTCGCAAAACCAAAGTGTTCACAGCTCCGTCTTTGAAGTCTTTGAAGGCCACTAACTAATAAAGACAACTGTATCCATGGCCACCAGCGGTAAAAGAGGGAGAATGTGACCAGTCATTGCAGATGAAATCTCCTGGTTCATTTCAAGGTCAGCAGATTTTTCAGACTTCCCAAACTTTGTTGGACAAGATATACATTCTGTACCAGACCTTTGCACCTCCTTTATAAAGTTTATAAAGTTGTGATGATTCATACAGGAAACGTTGGCTGCTGAAGTAGACTGCACTACAATGTGCTTCCTTTCTTATCCCTCGGGGGCTTTTGTATGACTGCAAATATTTCATAAAGTATATGTGAGAGCCGTAAAGAGCTGTCTTGTTTTTCAGTGCCAACTATTCAGTTTCCTTGGAAGATTTCCAGTCAGCTCACATGAAGGATCTCATGCCCTCTTTCACTGCATGCATTAGCTAGATGACTGAACAATGTAGAGTGCAAATGAAGTGGTGAAATATAAGTGCATTAAACAGGGAAGCACAGCTCCAGTAATTTTCAGATGAAATAAGTTAAAACATTTTTTCATGTACAATGAATAGATTCATGATAATGGAGACTATTTCTGCAGCAGATTGCTGAAAATGCCATAAAGTCAAAGTTCACAGGGTAGAGGGTACAGCTGTATATAGTGCCCCCTCTCATTTTCTTGACTGGAGCCTCACATGGAGGCTGTGGGAATGGACTCAAGGAATTCTCCCAAAAGACAATAAGGGTAAGAAACACAAATCTAACACAAATCTGTGGTCTTGGAGCCTGTGGGTACAGTGTATAAATGTCAGCCTGTCTCTCATGCCCCCAGACCTCCACATAAGCCAAATCAACTTTCTCTGGGTGGTGGAGGGTAGGTCTTGATTATGGGGGTGTTGGCGTTCAAATTGTGTGTTTTTTATGGACAGGAGCAGCTGTTAAAATGTTATCCTAACATCCTGTCCAATCACACGTATTTCACAGCAGGCTCAGCTGTCCCACGTTTTGTTTTACTGTCTCCTGTGATCTTGACTTTAAACGCCTACTAACTGATTATCAGATCAGGTAAGAAATCTACCACAAAAGGCGTGAACTATGGCACAGACTCTAGTTTCTCTTATTGGTGTTGAAACATGCAAATGATTCCACATGACCTAAGGGGAAAACTGAGGCTGTCAGAAGTAGATCTTTAAATAGTCCTGTTGTCTCCAAAACATTCCTTCAGCCACGCCATGTCTGTATAAATAAACAGCCTTAGTTAAACATACAGTATGTGTCCACATAGCAGAAGAAATTCAAAAAAAAAAAAAAGTATTTTTTTCTGTATCGTAAATGGTCTAAAACTTGAGTGTGAGTGTATCACTGGAACAATGATGCCAACGCAGAAAGAGAAAAATAACCTGAAGGTGACAGTTTACTGCAAAACAAACTATGTGGCCTCAACAAGCCAAAATGCTCTACACTTAGACTTCAGCCAAAAACCCACATTCAGCCTCTTCAGTTTGCTCAGAGCCCCAATGGATGCCATCATTGAGTCCCTGGGACCACCATGGCAGCTGCCAACACTCACAGTCTACTCTCATCAGCTCCCACACAGCTAAAAAACTCTGTGGCCACTGTGGGTAAGCACTGCTGTGTATTTTCATATCATGTGGACATCATGTGGTGAGATTAAAGAAAAAAAAAAACTGCCATCCTGTATTCCAGTAGAAATGTAGGTCGGGATCCTGCTCGTGCTCAGTAGTAGGCATTTCTTTCTTATGTTGTTGTACTTGTTTGTTCTTACTGGCAAGCTTGATGAAGACCATTTGTCCCTAAATTCTTTTATAACATGCAAACAAATCTGTAGACTTTGCTCTTAGCAAAAACACCACTAAAAGTTACACTCGGGCTAAGCACTAAAAAGCTTCTCATTGAACAGAAACAGAAATAAAATGTCAATAAATCACCACCAGCTTTTACAGTAAATGAAGCTTCCCCTGCCCTGATCACAGAGGAGAGCACAGTACTTGTTTTCCTTACATGTTATTAAAACTGGCCTTTGGACAAACATGCATGAAATGAGTGCACATAAGTGAGAGGGCTGCCCCTCTGGTTCTAATCAGTGTTGCTTGTTTGGCGAGCACCATCTGCTGAGGACCAGGCCTCAGCGGGATGAAACTCAATCCAGATGCCTGCTATTTGGCAACACCAGCACTCTCATCCTATACTCCTGAGTGGATTCCACTAACAACATGGCTGCGGAGCTCTCTTTTATCTTGGCTTTAGTAGTAAAATTATCCATCAGTCTTTCCAAAATCAGACAAAAACCTGGGCAGGTTTTCTTACTTTTCCACTAACTTTTAGAGTAAATGTTTTATTTTTTAAAAGCACGAGCATGCTCTATCAAAATGAGGCAAA
>VUQS01049704.1:24411-35976 GCA_015108495.1 Heterochromis multidens | reverse complement strand
CAAGTGCATACAAGCATCCACACACTCACACATATCAGCCCAGCCAGACAGACACGCACACACACACACACACACACACACACACACACACACACACATACAGCTTCCCTTTCACTCAGATCCTAGAAACACCCCGTGGTTGTTACACAACAGTAAAATCCTGCAGTTTGCCCCAGAATGCACTGCTCTCTTTGAAGTGAGGAGAGTGGGGAGTGGTGGGTTTGTATCATCTGAGGAAGAAACCCTACTGTAAAACTATGCTCTCTCTGTTCATCTAACATTTATCTCGGCGTTATTGCAGGAGCAGATGTCTTTATGGAGATAACAAACAGACTAGACTGTGGATAGAACACACAAAAAAGCAGAAACTGTTAAATGTTCAATGTTCTCAGTAAATCGAGTTTAAAATAGTTCATGGGCCTCACTTACACATAGTTATACCTCAGTTTAAAATCTCTTTTTGTGGCTTGTATGCACACACTTAGACAATAATCCGTGCCATAAATCTCTGCCGTGGCTGAACTGCAGCGTAGTGTACAACATTTAAAGAGCCATACATCACACTCTCCGCTGAGCCAAAGCCAGTAAACAAGCCATTAGATTTAATGAAATATTATTTATGGAAAATTTAATGCTGGAGAACAAAATGCCAACATAATGACATCAGATATTTATGGGATGGAAATACTTTTCATGACGATTTCATCCATCAGCAAAACTCCAGAGGTGTGTTAACGTAAACAGAAAAAGATTCTCAATTTCAACAGCAATTTGTGATGAAAGCTGGTTGACAACACAAGTGTGACTTTTGGTTTGAGGGATAGAAGAACATATGGAAATCAGGAAGTTGGAGTCAAATGAAAAAGTTGGAACCTGCAGTTATATACAGACATTACAGATTGTTTGTTAATAACACATTCTGACTGAAAAGAAGGAAGATGTACTTTCAGAATTATAGATATGCAAAGAGATGAAAAGTTTTCTTTTTAAATTTTAGTTTAGTTTTACTCTTTATTTGCCAGGGATTATGCACAAAATCATTGATCTCATAAGAAAAGAATTATTTGTTTCAGATTTAGCTGCTACATAATTTCCATCTGTATATCCTGCAGGTACACATAATAATAAAGATATAAAAAAAAACCAAATATACATCCAGGATACGAGATACAACTAATGTAGTGAACATATAATAAAAATAATGTGCAAATGATCCTTATACTTTTGTACAATTCCCTTGTAAGTATTTGAATATAAAAAAAACTTTTGTTTGAACAGTCTTGACTGCACAGCAGGCTTGTTAAAGGTTGTTAGCCAATCACATAGCAGCAGACAATGTATTTAGGCATGTAGACATGATCAAGGTGACCTGCTGAAATTCACAGTTCAGCATCAGAATGAGGAAGAAAGGTGATTTTAAATCATTTTGAACATGGCATGGCTGTTGGTGTCAGACAGGTTGGTCTGAGTATTTCAGAAACTGATTTTCAAGCACAACCATCTGCATTTAGGCATGTAGACATGGTCACCTGACCTGCTGAATCAGAATAGGAAGAAAGGTGATTTAAGTGACTTTCAATGTGGCGTGGTTGTTGGTGAAAATCCTGATCTGCTGGGATTTTCCTGCACAAACATTTCAAGGATTTACAGAGAAAGATCCAAAAAAGAGAAAATACCCAGTGAGCAAAAGTTCTTCAACAAGACGAAAATGCCTTGTTGATGCCAGAGGTCTGAGGTGAATGGCCAGACTGCTTTGAGCTGATAGGAAGGCAAAAGTAACTCAAATAACCACACCAAGGTATGCAGAAGAGAATCTCTGAACATACAACACGTCAAACCTTGAAGCAAATGGGCTTCAGCAGCAAAAGACCACAACAGGTGTCACTCTTGTCAGCTAAGAACAGGAAACTGAGGCTACAATTTGCACAAGCTCACCAAAATTGGACAAGAAGAAGATTGGAAAAACATCTGATATGATTATTCTTGATTTCTGATGCAACATTATTATAGTAGGGTCAGAATTTGGCTTAAACAACATAAAAGCAGGTTGTTAGTGGTATAATGTGGTGGGGGATATTTTCTCAGCACACTTTTGGTCCCTTAGTGCCAATTCAGCATTGTTTAAATGAGTATGTTTCCAGCACCTTGTTGTATCTATGTCATGAAGAATTAAGGCAGCAGCCTGGTAGTAGTAAGATGTACCCAATGAAGTGTTCAGTTAGTGTATTTCCTCTTGTTTGTGATTAAGAAAGGCTAAAAGTCTTGGCAGGTAAGAGTGACTCTACATTTACCACAGTAATGTAAATCGTCTTTTTTCAGTAAGAGTTTTTACTTGTACAGCATATTTTCTTTGAATTTAATGTAGCCAGGTGTCGGAAATTCAGAAATGCCCCAGAGGGCTTTGAATATAATCATACTGCTTCTCCCTGTGTCCCAGCAAAGAGCATTAACCCCTTGTAGCTCCAGCTGAATGCTGTACTGCAAATCTCAAGATTAATTTTAACTTACACATACTGTCTGATGCAGTTTCTTAGGCACACATAAGGGAGCAGTTATGGAAAGGTAAACAAAACATAAAAAGCTGTTATGTAACTGCAGCAGAATGAAACTTTAAGTTGGTTATTTAGTATGTAGATGCAGTACTGACTGAAATCTCTATGGCATTTAATGCCACATACTGCGGCCGGGTGGTCCATTATGTAAAGTAGATGTAGGCTCTAATCACATCATCTTTCTGTGTGATCCAGTTAGATACACGTAGATAAAGGCTTCTGCAGCTTATAAACAGCATGCATCTAACACTGCCAGTGAAATAGGGGCCACAGATATGGAGAGAAGACAAAAGCCGTCTTGTGTAGCAGCAGAGGAATGCTCAGGGAAGTCCATGCCTGCTCCCTGGACTTACTCTTATCTGATTGAAAGCACATGGAAGTCCATGCATTTATTCAGGCTTTCTTGTACAAGCCTGTTAAGCTTGAAATCTGGCTCTCCTGCACAGCTGCTCTGGAGTGACTCAAGTTCAAGATGTCACCCTGGAAAACCCAGGACTTTGGAAGTCAAACTTTGTGGTGAGAGCAGTCAGTCTGCCTTTGAGTTTCTGGACAGAGCAGAGGCATGCTCAAGTCATGTGTTTTGGTGTGTGAAGGATATGTGGCTGATGTAAGCAAAACTGTGTAATGACACCCTTGTGGTTCAGTGGTCCTCCCTGAGGTCCTCCATGTGATGACTATAAACACAGAGTCACACCTATATAACCTTACTCTCCTGACACGACTTTTCGGTCTACCAGCTTAAACTTATAAATTATATGAATGTTACAAACATATGAATAATACCTTCTGCACCTACAGCGTGTAGATTCCAACTCTGTGTGCAGAGAGAGAGGTAAGTCTGTCATCTCCTAAACACTGCATGTCTCTAGAAAATCCTGTGTGGTGAATGCAGACCTCCCATAAAACAAACCTTCCAGACAAGGGCGGCCAGCCTTAGCTCTACCTCCACACAAGCCTCCCACAATGCACTAAAAGGGCCAATAAATAGGGCTGCTGGCTTGCAAAGGGTGGGAAATATACTGAAAGTGAAGAAACGGTTATATGTGATGGAAGCAGACAGATATCTCCTGTAGATTTGTCAACTAATTAGCTGTGTTTAATGTTATATTTGTTATTGCACCTTTCGGGAGCCAGGCAGTTAGCGAGCAACAGGGGGGAAATTTGAGATGTTTATAAATAGGACAGTTGGAGCCTGTACAGATGATAAGAGAAAGCCTCAAACAAAGCACCAAACAGATGAACAATAGGGAGTAGGAGGGTTTTGGAGGGGAAGGAGGCCCAGAGAGGGGCAACTGAAAAGGCCCACAGTGTAGCCAGACAGAGAGAGAGACACACACACAGCACCATGTCGACAGCACCACTCCGAAAACAGCATAGCTAATATGTTTTGCTTGCACTATTTCACAGATCAGCAACTACATTACTACATTACTCAGACACCAAAACCTACCAATCTTCCAAATGTAGGAGCAACAGCTGAAAGGAACTGCTTTTAGGGAATACCTCTGGAACCTGGGATAAATAAAAAATTGAAGTGTGATGTATTTACATGCTTTTGGATCTTTTAAGTCTGCATTTGAGTTGCTTATCATGTCACCTACATGAAGGTCACAGTTAATGATTTAAGATCGGCGCTGTGTAAGTGTCGAGAAGTGCCTGCATTTAGAAGGGGCTTTTGTGGAAGGATTTAACTATTCTTTTAGAAAAGACATTTATTAACAGCTAAACTGCAACAGCAACATGTTCTGGAAAACAAAGATGACATTTTCTAACTTAATTAATCTGTGATCTGGTCAATAACAATTTCTTTATTGCAAGTTATTGCATCTTGCAGTACAATATCTTTTTGTAGTGACTGCAACCCTCACAGCCTTGAGATGAGGTTAACAAAATATCTGAGTCTATACAAATAAAGTTTACAGTGACCCGAGACACAATGTGTTTATTTTATTTAAACCACATCTTCTCTTAACATTAACCAAGGTTAGATTAGAATATTTTTTAGGAGACGGGGTTACTAGTGAAGAGGATCCACTTTATTTTTCCATTCCAAAATATCTTCTAAATCAGAAGGATGGTTTTCCTTTTCCCAAATGGGTACAAGATATACACAAGCCAGTAGCTTATAATCCATTGCACAGGTCAGTTCTGTAGTGATCCAAATAAAGTCAAAATAAGAAAGAAGATTGATACCTCTCTTCTGCATGCTAGGAAGCATTCTGATTTAACTCCCTCTCAAGAAAACAACATCTGCCCACCAGCACATCTGAAACTCAGTATGCACATTGATTAGTGTTTGCTGAAAACGCAGTTAGCAATTAGTTTTATTGGAAGTTTCAAGTTTAGAACAGCCACAACTAAGGTCATTGTAGTTGACTCAGGTGTACAATTGGTGCATTTATTTTATTTTTTCACTGCACAACTGAAACTAACCATCACCAAAAATAATCTGCTCATCTGACCATCAGCAAGAAAGCCAATACTGTAAATGTGTTTCCCAAAGTGTGTCAGCTGTTAAGATCAAACTTGTCAGTGAGAAACCTGGAACTGCTCTCTCATTTATATACTAACTGGCCACTTCATTAGGTACACTTGTTTACACTTGTGCAGCTGCTCATTGACACAAAAATGTAATCAGCCAATCACATGGCAATGCAACTCGATGCATTTAGGCACACAGACATGGTTACCCGACCTGCTGAATCAGAATAGGAAGAAAGGTGATTTAAGTGACTTTCAATGTGGCATAGTTGTTGGTGAAAATGCTGATCTGCTGGGATTTTCCTGCACAAACATTTCAAGGATTTACAGAGAAAGGTCTGAAAAAGAGAAAATACCCAGTGAGCAAAAGTTCTTTGGGCAAAAATGCCTTGTTGATGCCAGAGGTCAGAGGAGAATGGCCAGACTGCTTTGAGATGATAGGAAGGCAAAAGTAACTGAAATAACCACTGGTTACAGCCAAGATATGGAAGATATGGTGCTGTAAAGGTGGGGGAACATTTTCTTGGTACACTTGGGGCCTTGCAGCTTTGTCATTCTATCATGTCAATATGGACCAAAATACCTGAGAATGTTTCTAGCACCTTGTTGAATCTATGCCACAAATAATTGAGGCAGTTCTAAAGGCAAAGGGGGTCCAAGCCAGTACTAGCAAGCTGTACTTAATAAAGTGAGTGTGTGTTAACAGACATGACATGTTTAATGTTTGATGCGCAGCATCAACCCAGCCTTTACAGGCCCAACTCTACTTATTATGACACAGCTTATGGACTTGATGTTTTTTATTTGTTAACAAAAATCACAGTGTTTCCTCAGGGCGTTAGTATAATATTGGTAAAGCAACAAGTGATAAGGAGCAGGATTCCACTTCCAGTTATATCATGTTTGCCAGTAGAATTTAAAATGACAGGCAAAAACAGTACAGAAAACATATCTCACACAGTCCATAATCATCATGGTCAGAGTACTAGAAGATACAACACATTATGTTAGGCATTGTGTTTGCAGTAAGTCCAAGACAGGTTTCTGGCATTATGCACAAAATACAGCTGTTTTAGCCATTTGCATACTGTTGCTTTTTGTATCTTGACAGTTTTGTTTCACAGTATTAAACTGCTTATTACTACACAATACAAAAATGTGACAGGTTTGAATTATGACAATAGCCCTCAGATTTATTGCCCTTTCCCAACCACACTATGTTGGGTAACTTTGTCCAGACCTCCGTCACTGTGGCTTGAGCCATGGTAACCAAAAATTTCCCTACAGCCAAGATGATGTTTTAATCGTACAATTTACTGCGCCAGAAAGGCTGATATTGTTTTTCCTTCCTTCTTATCCCCATGTGAGTCAGAGCAGCCTTGTGTATTTTGTAAAGAAGCTAATGATTAATCTTTTTGGGACTATTTCAGCATGAACCCACCTCGTCTCTGATGAATACAATAAGATTGTTTTTGTGCAAGTTTTCACATCAATTTGTCTTCCTTCCTCTGCTTTAATTAAACCATTCCCCTGCTTGGAAAAGCTCAAGTTGAGAAAAATACACAAAAATAATACTAAATCAACTTTTGTGCATTCATAAATCTGAAAGAAAGTGTAACCTGATCTATGTCTGCACTATTCATCAAGCTGGAACAGGTGCTGCAACCACTTAAACATCATGCACACAGCAGATGTTTTAATTTGGGTGTACTAGCTTTTTTACACTAAGAGATTTCACGCAGCCAGTCACCCATATAATGAGCATCAGCACAATATCAATAGACTTCATGCGCTCTTGAGCTCTGAGAGAAAAGGTACTCTTTGAACTTTAATGCAGGAACATGGATTATCAGCGTTTGAAGCTGGTTATGTAAAAATGACAGCCGTATGTTTTGTGGCTTTGGAAATTTTTACAAGTTAAAAAGAAGCTTCGGATAATAAATTCTGAATCTAAAAAGTCCCACCTCATACACTAGCTGTGCTATCAGATATATGGGGCAGAAAAACTAATAGACAAGTATAGGCAAGTGATTTTAGAGTTCTTTCATCTAGACATCTATGCCTAACAGTGCTGGCTGAGGTTGATGAAAAGAAGGAGGCAACATAAATAAGTAATTTAAGGCTGGATCGCATACATCTACTAGCACAGTCAACTTCTCCTTGAAGTATATTATTACACAGTATATGTTGCCCATGTAGAAATAATTATTTGAGCTGTTGCTATTCAAACACTTGCAAGCCGGCATGTACCTTATGTGACCGTGTATGAAACATGTGGTCTGATTCTGTGGCTTTTTTCCAGACAAAATGTATGGTTAATATTACATCACCCACTGGTGGCTGTTTGGCACACCACAACGGTGTGAAAAGAGAAACATCATTACAAATTGTGGTTTTAGCCTCATCTCATGTTAAAGCTACAACATCAGCCACAACCACAACAAGAAGTCTTTAAGTTTAGTGTTTTTTGGTTTCTGAAAGAGTACAAAACAGCTAGACATGGGGGGAAAAATTACACATTAAACATGTCATTTCTTGCATGTTTAATACAAAATTAGAAGTGTGAGCTATGCTCATACGAGCTCAAGAAAATGACTGCAATAATTTGTATGTAAGCTAACTGGCTCCAGGAAGTAAAGCTTCTTTATGTCAGGCAGTAGAGTTACATTCATTTTCAGCAAGATCACTCGTCTTTAGGAAGGGTATTTCTTAAAGCTATTCCTCAAGCTGAACTTTATGTTTTCTACATATCTGGCTTAATTATCCATCCATCCATTTTCTTCTACTTACCCAATTCAGGATCGCGGGGGGGCTGGAGCCTATCCCGGCTTCCATATGGACAGGTCACCAGTCTGTCGCAGGGTTAACACAGAGAGATGGTCAACAATTTGCACTCACATTCACACCTACGGGCAATTTAGAGTCACCAATTAACCTAGCCCCACTAAATGCATATCTTTGGACTGTGGGAGGAAGCCAGAGTACCCGGAGAGAACCCACGCAGACATGGGGAGAACATGCAAACTCCACACAGAAAGGCCCCGGCCACATGGTGGAGTCAAACCCAGGACCTTCGTGCTGTGAGGCTACAGTGTTAACCTTATTTATACTGTTTTTAATTGAACACTTGTTTGAATATTTTCCAATACTATACAGCAGCTGCAGCACAAAGCTAATGAAGAGGCCCCAAAGCTACTGTATCAACTAGAGCCAGTTCTTTCCAAAGGAAAGCTTCTTTGAAGTTTGATATTAGTCATTTCTCATTTCTTGAAATTTCACAAAAATGTCAACAAACGAGTTGCATATATTATGTTGCACTAGCACAGGACTAGTGACTGTTGTCTAAATGCTAAGCTATTTTGGTAGTACTTTCATAGGTAATTTTACCATAAAGGCATTGAAGGTGCATCAGCAAGAAAGTACTATGTTTTTGAAGAGATTCAAAATCAATAATATCTCTTCACCACTAATACTAGCATAAGACTTAGGCCTCGGTCACACACGCCTAAAGACCAGTCAGTGACCCCCTGGAAACCTCCAGTCCTTAGGGAAAAATGTAGATTCCTTGACTGGTTGGCGAGTAGTTGCTAGAGGTTGCTGGCTATCACTGAGTGAAATTGGTTGCAAAGAGGTTGCTGCACCAAAAACCTCCTTCTGATTGTTTTGGTTGCTAGCAGATTGCCGTGGTTGCCCTTAGTTTGCATGGAAGAGTCTTGTCTGCAAACACATCGCACATTCGGTAGTAAAAATAAAGATGTAAAAAATGTGCCTTGCCACTGACCAACATGTTTCAAAAGGCGCAACTTTAAACTTTGAAGACAAACGGTCCCTGTTTCCATTTCTTTGTTGCACCTTTCACAGTTTGTCTACCACTTAGCGAGTATTTGGCAAGTGTGTGCATTCTCTACAAACTGCAGCAAGGTAATCTGCTAAGGACCAAAGCAGTCAGAAGGAGGTTTTTGGTGCAGCACTGTGTACCTCTTGTACCACTTCCAATTGGTCAGGGAATACTCATGTTTCCCTAGCAACCAGTGGCTGCCAGGCAGTCACCAACTGGACTCTAAGCCTGTGTCTCTTGAAGTAGGACTTGCAGCAGCGGGATGGGGTGGGTATCCTTGTATCCCTTCGGCTTACTGCCTGTACATTGGAATTTTTACCTGTGGGCGAGAGGGTTGTTTCCCTGTACCTTCAGGCCAGGGAACGGGTCCTGACTGTCTTTTGCACTTATGTGCCGAACGACAGTTCAAAGTACCCAGCCTTCTTGAAGTCATTGGGTGAGATGCTCAAGGGTGCTCCATCTGGTGACTCCTACTGGGAGACTTCAACGCTCACGTGGGCAACGACTGGGAGGAATGGCCTGCCTGATCTGAACCCGAGTAGTGTTCTGTTATTGGACTTCTGTGCAAATCACAGTTTGTCCATAACGAACACCATGTTAAAACATAAGGATGTCCAAATAAGTGCACATGGCACCAGGACACCCTAGGTTGCAGGTCGATGATCAGTTTTGTAATTGTATCATCAGATCTGCGGCCATTCTAGATGTTCTGGACACTTGGGTGAAGAGAGGAACTGAGCAGTGATGTGGACGCTGTATCGGTCCATCATGGCGAAGAGAGAGCTGAGCATAAAAGCGAAGCTGTCAATTTACCAGTCGATCTACATCCCTACCTTCACCTATGGACACGAGCTTTGGGTAGTGACTGAAAGAACGAGATTGCGGATACAAGTGGCTGAAGTGAGCTTTCGCTGGAGAGTGGCTGGCCTTTCTCTTAGAGATAGGGTGAAGAGTGTAGTCATTCAAGAGGGGCTCAGAGTAGAGTTGCTACTCCTCCACATCGAAAGGAGCCATTTGAGGTGGTTCGGGCATCTGTCTAGGATGCCACCTGGGTGCCTCCTGGGTGAGATGTTCCGGGCATGTTCTACCAGGATAAGGCCCCAGGGTAGACCCAGGACACGCTAGAGAAATTATATCTCTCGGCTGGCCTCGGAACGCCTCGGTGTTCCCCCGGATAAGCTGGAGGAGGTGCCTGGGAAGAGGTGGGTCTGGGTTTCTCTGCCTAGAATGGTGCCCACGCGACTCAGCCCCAGATAAGTGGAAGAAAATGGATGGATGGATGGATGGATGGATGGATGGACTTGCAGCAGGGGGTGTGCATATCCACTTTGAAGGGTCCTGCTATTCTTCCCTTACCTTAAAAACTTATTATCTTTAATAACAAAGTGTAACACTGAGCATTTAAAATGTTTCAGTGTTCACAAATAACCAGAGATCAATGACTGGGAGATACCAGAATGATCAGTAATGATACAACAACTGATGCACACACCTGAATGTAGTCTGAAGGTGACACATCAATGTTAGTAAGTCATTCATAGCTTGAAAGAAGGTGGAAGTTGGGAAACTATTTTTAGAAGGAAGGTGTTGCAGAAACATGATGGTGCTCGGAAGAAAAGAAGTGATCTAGACTCAACACCAAGTCCTGGCAAAGGGCTTTTTCAACTTCTGTGTTTTGTCATCTCTGCTTCACTAGAACTCCAAAATGCCTTTTGACATCATTCTTCCCCCGACACCCACTCAGTGTAACTAAATCACAGCAAAGGTCATGTGCCTCTATCAGCCTGAAGATATATATCCTGTTTATTGCCCATAAAGATCATTAGCATTTCCTCCCCTGCTTTCGTCATTCCCTTGTACAAATATTCACCCAATTCAATTCTCCACACTCAGAGAAGCTGCCCTAATTCACAGCCAAAAGCTCATACAGCCATACAGCAGAGACAAACTCCATCTGTTGATCAAAAGTCATAAACAAAGAGGTCCATGGGCTCTTTGTTCTCGATTGGATGAGATCCTGATCACTTCTTTTCTCTCTTCCAATCAACCCCTGCACAGTTCCTGTCTGTCTCTGCTTTAGTTGTTCTAAAAATGGCTTCAGGAGAAACCCACACAGGCAAGCCTTCAGGCATCACATATTCACAATAAAAAAGACACTACTGTTTAAAAACACTGCATGTCCCTGTCAAGAGGATTCTAGGCAGAAAATTAAGAAGCATAAGTATACGTTTTCATAAATCAATCCCTTTGTGATCAAAACTGTTCTAGCTTTTTCATGGTTGCAAGTTTATATAACACATTATTCAGCATGAGGTCAGTCTATTGTTGAAGCCTAGCCAGTGTAAAGCTGTTGAATACTAAGATATGACATAAAATATAAATAAATCCAGCAGCTGATTTATGCGTTGCACTCTGAAGTGGCACAACAATTTGTAGGCAGAGTGGAACTGGATGCTGACAGAGAAAGCAAAGATGTTTGGGTTGATCACAGTCAGCTGCTTTCCCCTCAGACAGATGAAGGTAGACTTGTGTATATATGAAAGTTGCTTGGTGTCTTAAATTTGTTATGTCAGTCTTGAATTTGCAGTGACACAGAATGAATTCAAATTAATGTTTCCGTCCAATTTCCACAGTGTAGATGTAAATGTGTTGTGAGGAAAAGCTAATTAAACCTTGCAGGGGTTAGCTTAAGAT
>VUQS01049704.1:10182-22358 GCA_015108495.1 Heterochromis multidens | reverse complement strand
TACCTCTTGGTCTTTGGGAATTGTTTTGTGTAAATAGAAGCTGTCAGCTAACAGGGAGGTGAAATATGACTACAGCACCCAAAAGGACATCAACTCACCTTTCTTTTCCTGCACTGATATCAGTACATCTAGGAGAAGGTTCTTGGGCTGAAACAAGGTTTTGTTTTTCCTTTTTTTTCTGTATGTGAAGATTAGCTAGTAGTAGCCAAGAATTTCAGCACTATTGCTTAGAGGCCCCAGTCACACAGGCCTAGAGACTGGTTGGCAACTGCCCTGGCAAACACTGGTCACTAGGAAAACTGTATATTCCCTGACTGGTTGGTGAGTGGATTCTGGAGCTTGCTGGCAGTTGATAGGTGAAATCAGTCGCATAGTTTTCATGGAAGACCCCAACTTGTCTGCAAATACTCACCAAGTACTTGCTATTTGCCTTCAAAGTAAAAGTTACTTTGAAGGCAAACAGTCTCCTTTCAGGAAGTAGCTGGCGAGTATTTGCAGACAAGTCTGCATCTTGCTGCAATCTGCTAGTGACCAAAGAAATCACAAGGAGGTTTTTGGTACAGCACTCTCTTTATTGACCAATTTCACCTG
The DNA here is from genome assembly GCA_015108495.1 of Heterochromis multidens. NCBI lineage: Eukaryota > Metazoa > Chordata > Actinopteri > Cichliformes > Cichlidae > Heterochromis > Heterochromis multidens. The sequence continues at coordinate 21,767 of VUQS01049704.1, read as the reverse complement.
GTAACAGCCAAAACCACTCGCCAGTCAGAAGAAGTGTGTAGGAAAAGGCACATTTGATATTTTTTTCTCCATTCGCCCATAAGGCAGATAATGGGCAGATGGATGTTCTAATGCAGAACTTACATAACTCAAGTTACTTAATAGTTTGATTCCTAACTCTGATGTGATTACTGAATTTAGGAACAGCAATGTGGTACTTTGTAATGCATGCATTACCCCAAACACTGCTTACATGTCTCCCCAAGGTACTGCATTCTGAATATTTTTCATTTCATTGCATGAAATGTTTTTGCACAAAGCTGTGTAAATTTCAAGCAGTTGTGGCCATTGGAAAAAAAAAAAAACACACTTTCAGATGATGGTGTCTGTCTGAGCACTTCTCTCCCACAATACCTCAGGGAGAGTCCTGTTTCTCTAAAAGCTTTCATGCTGTTCCAGAAATTTAGGAGTTCCTGCTGTCTGCAGTCCGAGAGTTCCCTGAACTGTGAGGTCACAGGGAGGGAGAAGTGGTTCAGGGTTGGAGCCAAAGCCAGAGAGAGACCAGAGGCCAGAGTATTATGAAACACAAAAATACACAGCTGTGTGTGGACAGCCTCCCAGTGTTCAACAGCTCACTAATCCCTCTTAGATCTGCTCATCAGCGCCAGACAGTGCCCATCCAGTTGCGCTGCTACATCTGGTGGAACCAAACAGTGGAATAAGCTTGGCTTATGGCCACACCAGAATGGAGCAGGGGGCCCATGAGGCAGAAGTCCTGGGCTCCTTCACTGAATCCCATTTGTGATCCTCTTTGTCACATGGAGACACCATAAAAAAAAGGAAAGAGGATGAAACTCACACATATGTCTAAGAAAGCTTTTGCTTGGTTTTGCTTTGTTTTGAAGGGAAATTGTTGTGGGTCTAATCACATCAAACTATTAAGTAATTTTAGTTACATAAAATATTGTTTATCTAATTCTAATTATTCTCTAATAATTCAAAAAAATCTTTGAAATTGTAAATTGTTTTAAATAGGTTTTTTTCGTTGAAGACATTGTAGTGCATTGCTAAATTCTATTTTCTTAAATAAGCAACAATAAAAGCTGCAGAAAACAAGGCTGTTACACAATCAAAGTGTTTAAACCCAATAAATTCTTAACTAGATTAGGTGCAAGAGGATTTGCATGGCCTCCCCAGACTCAGCAGCTCTAATAAAAACAAACAGCTGAAAAAGACTGCAGAGTTCAATAATACTTAACCCAAGTGTATTGCATGCACACACTAATGACATTATTGGTTTGATTATGATTATTATATGAATAGATTCTGGCTTGGGGTTCATTTGTTCTCAACTCATATAGTTTTGCCCATGCTTTCAAAATATCTCAGCAATGAACATTGAACACACTTTTTTGTGTGTTTATCCACCTGTTTTTGTATTGTTTTCTCAGTATGACCTTAATGCAAGTTAATATGGCAAGTTGTAAATAGGTCTTTCATACTGGTCAGCACCACCAGAGAGATGCTTAAGTACTACTAATAACTTATAAGCTACCCAAAACACATGACACCAAAATATGTTAATTGAAACATAATGAGTATATACTGAGGACATTTAAATACCCAGATTTAATGCACTATGTAGCAAAAATTTGTGTAATAATGAATCTGCCAGCAAAAGACAGAGCACATAATCAAGAGGCTATTTAATCACTCACATTCCTCATGGAGGTCACCCAAATCTTCTGGATTTTATTAACACTAAAAGCCTCATGCAAGCTGACCTGATTTGAACTCCTATACTGTGACAAAAGGCAACAATTAAATTTCCCTTGAGATACAAGGAAAATTCAAGGAACGTGCCATAAAACTACCGCTAAAGCATATGGCTGAAGTGGATGTTATTGAAAAGGATAGATTACAAGGTTGATCTGAGGTCAGTGCTCATTCTGTCACTGGGGACAAGCTAACAGGAGAGCAGTGGATGGAAGCAGCTGCCTTTTTTCCTTCCTGCGCTTGAGCACCTCCTCAGTTACTCTGTACCTCCTTTTTAAATATGCCCAGTACCAAAACATTAGTCCTCTTTACTTACTCCAGGAATGTTACTAAACCATGCAGCCATGTACTGTGCAATATCACTACAACAGCACATGTAGAACCAAGGTATATAAGAATATTTCTGTTTAAAGAAAAGCAAAGTATGTGTTAGATTACAAGCAATGGGTATTTGTTTATACGTATACATAGGGCAAAAAGCAGAGTATTTACAGAAAATGTTTTTTAAAAAAAAAGAAGGAAATTGATTTAACGGTTTCCTTTCACTACTTTAATGCAGATGTGTGCCTTAGCAGTTGAATTGTGAAATTCCCTGAAGAATGATTTAAGGGGTTGTGTAAATATCTTTCCGTTCAAGAAAATATACAAAGGAAGAATTATTAGACTATATGAAACTGCCAGAAAATTGGCTGCTTCAACTGATGGTGAAATATTGTGTATTGTTTGATTTGTTTGTACTTGTTATGTAACTGTAAATGACAGATCATTTATCTATTCTTTTTTTAATGTCTTGAGTTACAGGCAGTCAATGCTTTCCTTCACCCTGTTCTTTACGGGAATATGTGCAAATAGAGTCATGTCTTAAATGTCTCTTTTTGTTCTGCAGTTATGCATTTCCTTAAGCAGAACAAACAAAGAATTGATAATAGTGTCAGTTCAGGTAAGCCAAAATGTCAAGCCAAGCTCCAAACTCAGCAGATCAGGTGCTCTCTATGTGCCAGCCTACATAAGCTGACCAATCAGCTGATAATCTTCTATGCAGCTGACTGGAATTAATTTTGCACAGGGCAAGCTTTTTTAGCCTGTCCCGTGTCACTCCACTCGGCATGCCACTGAGCAACCCAGCTCATCCTTTCATTGATGCCTGCCTGCTCTATTGCCAGAAACAATTATCTAACTTTGATTATAGTGATCCTGACTGAAACAAAATAAAATATCTGCAATAGATGGGTGGCATGGTGGTTAGCGCTGTCCCTTCTCACAGCAAGAAGGTCCTAGGTTTGAATCCACCGGCTGTGTGGCTTCTGCATGTTCTCCCTGTGCCTACCTGGGCTAAATGACATGGATGTTAGGTTGACTGCTGAACTGGATGTGGAAGAAAATTCATAGACATATCTACAGTACATATTAATGCATGTGTAATATTGTCACCTTACATTATAAATGGGGCATTTTATATAGAGGAATATCTATGAGTGTATTGATGCACTGATTTTATTTTAAAGGTTGCGAACTAGTATTTCTGCAAGTTAATTTTAAGATTTCCTGGTAAGTTTTCACATCTTCCTAAAAGATCTCAGTGCAACTTTTTTTGATTTTGTTGTAAATGGGAAGGTAAATTACTCGCATACACATGTGGATTAATATTCCTATGTTTAAAGTAGCTAATTACATGTGTAAACTTGATGGTTTGGGTAGAAATGCATCAAATTTGAATGTGGCACAAGGCCACAGTGTAGCTCACTATGATAATGTGTATCTATGGTACTGTGGTTCTTAGGGTGAACCATTAGATGACCTTGTAATATTACACAGGTGGTGAGAGCACATGCACAAGGCTGTTTATTTCTTCGTTACTGCAGATGCTGAGAGCATGTGCAGCACAGAAATAGTACATAATGTGTTACCCTCTACAATGTTTTTTATCCTGTTAGTTGCAAAGTGTTCAGCTCCTTATCAGACATGTGTAGGATTCCTATTACAAAACACAACCAACTGCATGTGAAAGGTCACATGCAGTGGGTCATGATCATGGTTAACACAAATACAATTTTTTTATGGGATGACCAACAATAATATTATATGGTATTTTGCATCAAATATCATACAAATATGAAAAAAAAATGTTTATAGAATGAATTCATCTTTAGTAGAGTGAGTCATACAGATTTTACGTTTTAACCTGTTTTAATGAAACACAGTTTGGTCAGAAGATCTTAACACCTCACCAATCAAAGCAGTTTTTAAAAAGAGGTGGCCAAGCATACCAATCAAAATGTTTATTTTATTTTTTTTAATCTTATCTTTTACCAGAATGAGAAGGAACTAATATATTGCTCCAAGTATGGAAACAGCTTCTATTGCACAAAAAGGAATAGCTGGTGCCTTAGCCTTAATTAATTAGTGATATCAGTCTAATACAACTGGTCAGTTTAATTAATAGCTGGACATCATCTACATAACAGTTATTACATATGCAAAGAATATGGTCAGGTAAGTGCAAATAAGACAAAAAAAAAAAAATTAATCTCAATAAGAAACCCAGCACAAAAAGCACAACTGCACACAGTATTATGTTTGGAGACATAGTACTGTTAACACATATAAGCTATGTGTGTTTAAAAATATACATATTTTTTACACTGAAATCAATCACTGTGTGTGTGTGTGAGTGTGTGTGTTCATCCATTAAAGTACTTAATGGATGAACACACACTTTACAGTACTGTACATAAATTATAGTGCTTGACTTCTTCCCAAAGTGTTCCATTATGGCCATTATACCTTTATCAGCACTGATTAGAGTAAGATGTTTCTTCAGACTGACAGATGTGCTATTTGCCATCTTCCTCCAGGGCATACTGCTCATTTCAGCATAAATATGAGGATGAGCCAGGGCAAAGAAAATATCACCACTGCTCATGACATTATTTGGCTCACAAAGCCCAAATGTTAATGAATCTTTGGAGAAAAATGGATGACACAAACAGATGGGAAGAGACTACCAAAAACTGACATCAAAAATCTTTCCAAAGGATAATTTGTCCCAGCAGGGAAACACACACAGACACCAGCTTAAAGGGATAAGCTTATGTTGTGTTATATTAATCCAGTCTCCACTGGGATTCTTTTTTTTTCCAGCAACAACATCAGTTACATGTAATCACCTATACCTAGTCCACCATTTAAATATTTTATTACCTTATTTACATTTACATTTCTAGTAGCAGAAACATGAATGGCACACACATAACCAGCACACACACACACAGAATCAGAATCAGAATCATCTTTTTTTTGGCCAAATTTGTACACACAAACAAGGAATTTGACTCTGGTTCACTTTGCTCTCTGCATGCAAAAAAAGAAACGCTTCTATTAGTCAAACCTGGTGATACAAACACACATTACCACATTGAAAGTCTTTTTCCAGGAAACTGTCTAACAGGATGACAGACCTCAGTGTGGTGCAAAACAAAAACAAGCTGCACAGAAAACACCGATGTTTATATAATGAACTTGTTATATTTTAGGATGAGAGCTTGCTGTATCCAGGCTCTGCTCTTTGGCTGTAAATGTAAATTGTATGCAAAGCATTTCTCTAGTTTGTTCTTGGTGGTGTGGTTGTGTCCAACCATATTATACTTTTCCTTTATTAAAACCTGTATGTTAGAAAAGCACATTACTTATTTATATTTTCTTGCTGTCTAATTGTATGTATTAGTGCAGGAGCTGGATTAGCCATCTGTCTGAAGTGGAAGTATTGATAGTGAATAAGAAGAGTTCCTCCACCCTCATCTATCCACTCTTTTCCCTGTCCTTTAAAAATGAGGAGACGTCCAAGCCGCTGGACGGTGCTGCCTGGTCTGCAGTAGACCATAATCTCCGCCACAGACTTAATGAGCTTAATGTGCACTCCCAGGCCTCTGAGCTTAAAAGGAGTGTGCACAACATAGTGCTGTGCAGTTTGCATCTGTGTTTGTGACCATGAAGTTCCTCACACAAATATTTTTTAAAAAGTCAAATAAACATTGAGCTGCGTCTGCTCCTGTGAAATAGCTCAAATTTTTTGGACAACTTAATCTTTCATTATTGAGAGAGTTCTCTGTGCAAAAACGTGAAAACCAAAATCTGATGAAATATTTCAGACTTTCAGAGTGTCCACTTATGGCTTATTCATTATCATTAGACTCACATTACGTGTCTGAGACCATCTGGTGCCAAAGTGACTGTGCAAACAGATGACACGCATCCAGGGCTGAATGAAGCTGAGTGTAGATGAGTATTTGTAAACAACCCCTATGTCGTCATGTGGCCTAATATATTTAAGGGAAAGTAAATTCAGACCAGAACCTTACAGTGAATCGAGGCTTCCAAGAAGAACAGATTTTTTTGAGGGTGATTAGGGATAAACTGTGTTTAGTCCTCAGACTCACGAGACACTCTGCCCCTAACACTCGCTTTCTCTCTGCTGCAGGATATGCCAGCATCACATGTACTGCCATGCAAACCAATATAAATCAGCATGTTTTCCCTTTTTAAACCTGCAATCAAGATTTTAAAAGAATTTGCTTTATTCCAATGACACCCAGTAGTCTAAAAATGAAAATGTGTTAGACTATGCATAACAAGCAGCCAGAAGATGAACCAAAACACTTAGAGCTTCAACAGACATAAACACAGGAAATATGAGGTTTAAATTCTTTCTCATGGTCAGAGTTATGTGATAATGTCTGGGTTCATGTTAATGCTGTGAGAAATTGAGAACAAGAACTGACAAAAGTTGAGAATTTCACTCATCATGTCAGTTATTACATGCCATACAAGCCAGAACAGAAAGTTGTGGGAGACAATATGTTTTTTTACATCAATGGACAAAAAAATAAAATAAAATAAAAAATCAATAATAACCTTTCAGCATATTGTATTTCAACTGGCCTGAGAAAAGAAATAGACTCCAACACTTCATCAAGCTACCTGTGAAAAAACAGACTTTGGTACAACACAGGTCTTTTGAGATAAGATCAGGTGAATAGTACAAAGCATTAAAAAGGCTTCCAAGGATGTAACGTGTTGTTGCAAAATTGCTCTAAGGAGAACAGGGTTTGAATGCTGTATGAAGTAATTCTAACAATCACATGCATATGTCTGTGCTCATCTTGTGGGAGGGGCTTAGAACAGAGAGGGTGGAAGGGAAGAGCTGCAGAAAGGGCTTGTTTATTCTCATTTTTGATGTATATTTTGCTTGTTGGATTTTCCTTTTCTAGAGTTCTTCTTACCACCATTTTAAGCTGTGCATGACATATACCAGTGAATTACTCAGACTAATGTTATGGCAATACTAACAGCCACCTCTCACAGCCAACTTTGAATCTCCTGGCCCACTCAAAATCAGTCAAATTCTGATGATAATTGTCTGTTTAAAAAAAGGATTTGGAAAAATATTATGTTGTAAAATATATTGTGATGGCTGATGTGGCAGTGTATTCAGTCAGCTTACCAGATAATTTAAAAAATCCAATTACACTGGATATGGTGGCTTGATCTACAACAATAGATGTGCAGCACAGGTGAACCTGAAACATCTCAGCTGTCAGAATTGTTCATCCAACCAAAATGTGCTCTGCAGACCCCAATTTACATGACAACATAGTAGGTATAATACAGAAATTTTTTTTTTTTTTTACATTTTATGCGCCTAAACACCTTATAACACCTTATAAAAGCATCATATCATTTTTATTTAGCAACAATAACATCTAATTTACAGCGACAAAATTTGAATTACGCATGATACATGTCATCACATTGCCTGGTAGCCACCTAGCAACAGGCTAAAATGATTTTGGTCTTTATACACCCACAACACCTTATGAAAGCATTCTCTCTTTAAATTTCACAATAACTTCTTATTTATATCCACAAAAGTTGAATTACACCTGCCTAGCAACCACCTAGCAACGGGTTAAAGTGACCCATTTTTAGCATATATATATATATACACATCTCCGCCCCCCATGTGATTAAGAAACAGCATGAACAGGCCAAACAATACTGTAACATGGGCATGTTCTAGTAAATAAATAAAGCTGGTTTCACATCATCAGGTATCCATTTATCTCTGTGTATTGTAGGAATTGTTTACAAAAATAATCACACATTAAACTAGTCATTCCTTCATGAATACCAGTGGGATCAAACCTGCCCCTCCTTTTAACTGTTTCTTAAAGTTCACCTCAATAGCTTTGAGAACACATCTTAAAGACTTTCAGAGCACTTTAGAGATATTTGCATTATTAAGATGCTTTGTGATTTATGCCATTTAATGTAATTTCATGACATGAAACAGGCTGACAATCTGAGAGACAGTGTATTGTGAGATTTACATAATAGAGAAATTTATTGATTGTAAAGAAAACCAATCCTTCATGAGCTTGATGAGTTTTCAGAAGCAGGCAGAAGTGATGCTCGCATGAATGACGACTTTGTGTTCCAAGGACAACGTGACAAATTCTGAATGTCTTATCGGACAAAGGAACACAGTCAACAGTGTAATCACTGGAACAACATCTCTGTCTCCAGGGTGATGCTTTCACAGGAAGTGTAGCGAGTGTGTGCTGTTCCACTGCAGCATCTCACTTAGTTGAAAAGCAATGATAAAAGACAGAGATAGGCAGGAACAAGAAAAATAAACACTTTACGAGAACTGTGGGGACTGAAGTGATACTTAATTTACCGAGTGGCCATTTTCCTCCTAGTTGCCAAACTGCACTACTATTGCACTATTGTGTCCAGATTTGACTCTTTTTCATTATGGCCTTATTTTGCTAGATACTTGCAGTATTGTTTATATTTTTCTGCTTGGTTCAAGCTGTCTGTAACATTGACTAATAAACTAACAACAACCTTGTGATATTTAGTAACACTGCCTTTCACATTTATAGCACAGAGTTCTCAGTTCTTATTAGCAGACAGACTCAATGATCATTGCAAAGGAAACAGTTTAGCTTACGGTTTCCTGTATGACGTCAGCTATCTGATTAAACTTAATGTTCTCGAACATCACAGTTCTCAGTATCTCTGACTGGCTGTAACTACTCAACAGAAATTATGCTGATGCAGCTCCTTCATTTCTTTGAAAGTGGCACAAGAGACTAATGTTCAGCACTCTCAAAGCCCAGGGGTGCTCACTGAGAGACGACAAGGCACTCTGGTTTTACACTGTGCATTCCAAAAATCTTTTTTTGCATTTTTATTACACAACTTTAACTAATCCATTACTCGCATGGAGAGCTGGAGGAGCACACAGGTACTGTATTTCTTCAGATATTAATGAAATGTGTGCTTCACTTCTTTAAACACTGTGTTTCACTTCAAGGCTTTGTTCCTGTATCCCTGCTTCCCTCGGGTGAGTAGGAAATTCAGTTTCTTTCTATGCATGACTCTTGTATGGACAAAAAAGTTGTTGTTATATGGTACTATAAATACCTGAAATCACTGAGCTATATACAAAACAGCTCATATTCAGCTGTAAAATTGTGATATGATCCCAATTATCACATATTTCATCTTGAAACACTGTTGCCTTTAAATAAATGGATTACTAACTTGGCTCATTATTTTACAACAAAGTAATGTTTAGTAAAATTAGCTTCTATTGATGCAAGGCTAATAATTAGTTACAATAATCTAATGTACAATGTTGCTTTTTATGTCAGTGACATGTCTCATAATCCTATCTGCTTTATACTGTAAAATTTGCATTGCAATGCTTAATCTTCTTAGCAAACTCCAGCTGCTTTATTAGAGTCCATTCAACAGGGCAATGCAAAAGAACTTCATCGTTCTGTGTTTACTGTAATGTTTCCCCAAACTGATTATAAGCTTTGCTGTATTACAATTTTTTCCTCATGTGTTTAGCAGAGTTGAAATCCACCACTACTTCTGAATGTAAGGCTTGTTTTGTTTCTTTTTGCATTTGATCTGCATTAAAGACAACATCAACAGAAAGTTATCATAATAATGGATCTGGGAGATTACTTTTACTTTCAAATTTAAATTCTCTCTAATTAATAAAAACTGGGTCAAAATTGTAGTAAATTTTCAGTTTGAACACAATACTATTCCTTAGGAATCCTACAAAGTCATAGCAGAAAAGACATCTACAGACATCTATCTTCACCTCAATTGTTACTGGTGTTGCTCTCCAGAGTTACTCTTTACTCAGCTGGAGAAACACTAAAGCCACTCTGAACTTTGCAGTTAAGATGGGGTAATGGTGTTGAAGTCCAAATTCAAATAAATTTCAAGCCTCTAGCATGGATGAAACTGATGCAACTATCAGTTCTGATTGAAACAAACTGGGCAAGAGTTCCTAAAAATGTTGTGTGCCAAAGTTTTTGAATTATGAGAGTTTTTGAGTCCTGCAACTTGGAACATTTAGTTGGAAAAGAGGTTTTGAAACTCCCTTTGTACCCCTGAGCTTCAAAAATACAAATTCAGCTTTTGCACTATTCTTTCACAAGCTGATGTCTTTGACAGACTATACACTGATCCCAGACCAATCGACCTACCATTAATGGGTTGTCTGAACCCAGCATTAAATTGGGTTATGGTTAGGGGTCATTTGGAATTTAAAAAAAACACATCTTTGAAAACAATGAGCTGGATTGTTTTAGATTGTGGTGAGACAATAAAAGACAAACTGGGAAATACAGTTTCAGTAACAGACCCATGCATTTAAAGTTCAAAAATACTTTGCTCTGACAGGATGCTACACCTCAGGAAAAAACATCACAATGGTAGCTGTTTTGTCTTTTATCCCAAAACCTAAGCTAAAAATAATGCTGCACAGTGATCCTGTTACAAACTAATGTGTGCAGGAATGTGTGCTTATTTTGTGCATGCATCACCACAAAAGCACTTTGCCTGTCCTGTGACAAAACTTAAACCAGATTTTTTTAGGTTTAGATAGGGTTAGGTGGGTTGGATTGTTAAACTTAAGCATTGCAGAAGATACAAGGATGTTAAGTTTCTGGTTAGGATTAAGCAAAACAAAATGGGGGAAAGACTGCAACGAAAATGTTCTATGGATTCATCATGTTTTTATATTTCACCATTTACAGGCGGGTCCATAACAATTACTTAGAATCCACAGATCAGACTGTATATCACACCATCCTACTGATGAATTATGGCATACACTGTGTATATTTTGTATCACGATGTCCTCGATATTCATTGGACTCCTTTTTGGGGGGGTAAAAAAACAAGTCCCCATGATGTTTATAATTAATTTTAGCATGAAGGCTTGGCTTGAGGTTTGGGTAAGGTTTGGATTAAGTTGAACGTTGGGATAGGACCCCGGGAAACAAACGTAAATCAAAGTAATGTCCTCTAAAGTGATAAAAACACGACTTTGTGTGTGTGTGTGTGTGTGTGTGTGTGTGGGTTTCCCTCGCGCCCCACCTCCCTGTCCTCCGTCCAATCAGAGCACAGAACGACCATTCGGGCCTCGCGACCGTGGAGCAGCGGCAGCAGCAGCAGCGGGGAGCGGAGTGAGGAGACGGTGGGGGAGGGTCACGTGTGTACACACCGTAGAGCTCAGCAGCACTCCAGCAGTAGTAATGCCTGTAACGGTCGGCCCCTTTTCAGATCCAGCCTCGTCCGAAAAGTTGATAGATGCGGAGCGACTCAACTGAAATCCACTAAAACGCTTTTGTTTTGTTTTTTTTGTTTTTTTTGTTTTACTTTTCAGCGCGAGTCAGAGACATTTAAATACGTATCCCCCCCCCCTCCCCAAATGAAACGACTGAGAAATGCCAGTGGAA
>VUQS01049704.1:0-10162 GCA_015108495.1 Heterochromis multidens | reverse complement strand
AGTGGAAATGCTACATCAAAACCCAATGCCTCCATAGGTTTGTCACCGATCCAAACCTATACGTTTGTGGTGAGTCCTCTTCTCGTTTCCATTGTTTCTCTCGACAAATGCGAAAGGTATGGTCTCTGGCTTTCACCTGAAAGTGGGAAGAAGTGAATTTGCCCCGCTGGGGATGACTAGATGTGAGACTGAGTAGTCGCACTTGTGCCAACAATAGCCGCAGAAATGGGTGGAACAAATAATGGTAAAGTCGTGACAGCTATCCTCGCTTTCATCTGCCTGGTCAAGTGTAATGACACGGCGTGCAGAAAAATAAATAAACCCCCCTCCAACTCCTTGAGTTGTTGTTTTCTTAGCTTTGTTCGGCTCGAGAAGTTCCACAATTTCAGCGACGTATTTGGAAAACAACACCTGAGGAGGAGGTTTCTCACGGGATCAGCTTTCTGAAGTGCAGGGGGGAAAATTTGTAGCATTGTAATCAGAGGCCTCTCAGGTAAACTGCTCTTTATATGAATAATAATCTCCAATCTGTTGTTGACATGATATCTTCCGTTGGGACCTAAAACTAATGGGTCTGTTAACTATGAGCAATATTTATGTTATAACGGGCTGCAACATGAACACAGCTTTGTTAACTAAGTGTACTTCTTTGAATCCATGCCTACACACATGCAGTCTTGTAGTAATAAGTCATTAAAATACTTTGGTAATAAACAGCTTGAATCATAATTTAAATGCTGTTTTATACACAACTTTGTGTTTCTTTTGACACAACAAGCGTCTTTGCTTTAATTACTTCACTTCTTCACACACTTCATCATTGTTTTCAGCTGATGCACAAACAGTATTACTAGTAATTATAATATTTTATCATTAAATTTGGAATGGGTGCCACTTCCTGGCAAAGTAGCTCTAGCCAGATCAGCTTTGCCACTGAACCAAATGAAATGCTTCTTGAGACTCAGGCTTTGCACTTGTTGTCGTCAGCTTCATCCATGTGACCGGAGGGGACTTGGGTGTGTGTCCCTGTGGCTTAATGACAGTAAGCCTGCTTTGTGCTGACCACTGAACTCTGACTTTGTTGAAGCCATTGACAGTTAAGCAAGTTGCCGTAAAAGAAGCCGGGGAGGCTGCTGAGACTGAGAGTGACCTATGTTTGACCAGACTCTGTTACACTAGAACTCAATGAGAGGAACTGGTGTTTCCTCAAAGATAATCAGATGATGTTTGACACCCCTTATGAAGCAGATAATCCATTAAAGCATCAAGATTTGGACCTTCTCAGTTTTCAGATTTGTGGATGAGCTCATTAACAAGAGAAGGAGATAACTGATCTCTACGGTTTGCAGCAAAATGTGTATTTTAAAAGCTTTCAGACTCTATTTTGTCTCCACAGTCCAAAAACTGATCATTTGTGGAAAATGTTCAGAATTATAGAAAACCTTTCCCCAGGACTTGAATTGGAGGACAAGTACTTTACCTTTGACAGATTAGCATTTTTCATTTGCTAAATATAAAGAAAGAAAAACAAGGTATCTTAGGTAAATAAGTTGCTTTAAGTTACTTTGTAGTTGTGTGGTTTACCAAAGAAAGTCATTTGCAGTATTATGTCACCTGTCACCTCTGATTGTGCTGCACAGCCACAATATCAGGGGCGAGTCCACTGGGGGAACATGTGGTGAACACCACCCCTCAGAGTGTGGGTATTTGTGCTTCTACTTCACTATACTTTGGATATAAATATTGTACTTTGTACCCGATATACCATTTATTTCAAAGCTTTTCTTACTTATGATTTTGCTGCAATAGTAAACACCTTAATAAATCAGTAGTTGTGATTCAATAATATAATGTATATGATGATAATAATAATGTTTGCTTTATTTTAAATATTAAAAATATATAAAAATATATTTCAAGGGTTGTTTCACCATTTTGAAAAACCATTATTCTATGCAAAACAATTTTCAGGCATGTCCAATATATTCTAAGCCAATTTTCTATACTGTTATTTATGTTGAAATATTGTGATTTCCCACCCCTTGGCACCCGTTAAATAAGTCCTGGAAATACTCCTGGACAACAACGTGCAAAAATCACTCGTGTAATCTTATTTTCTCACTGTAGCTTATTCTGCTGCTGCTGTGTTGCACACTCCTGTATACATGGCTAGAAAATCATGTGACATCACTCGCAGCTTTCTGAGAAGGGCCTGTAAATTCCAGTAAGGATATTCAAGGGGTGTGGGCCCAGTATGTCACACTACTCCCATCAGGCAGTGATATCTGGCTTCAAAACGCTGAGACGTCAAGCACGTGGGCGTCACTGTTACACGATCGTGTTTGGTGGGGCCGAAGCATGCCGAAGCAGGGCCGCCCCCTCTGGGGATATTAAACTTAACCACTTTTGACATGGCGTAGTGCAGAAAGTTCAGACAAGGTTTAACCAAGTGTACAACTCCAGTCAAAGTCACGTCCAAGAGATTTCAGCTTGGGGTGTAGAGCTCTCTCCTGCTTTGCATGCTTACAGCAGTAGATGTAAATGAATGAATAGTTATATCACTTGTGAGGGCCTCTGCATAATTAATGTAGCATAAAAGCAGGGAACCGTGATGAGCATATTCTCTAGGGAACGGTCCTTGAAAGATTTTACTGAACAACCCAATGAGAGGAAAATAGAGTGACAAGTGACAGGTTACCATGCTCTTTTGAAAATAATAAAAGATAATATGCATACTCCAATAACTGCATGAATTTAGCCTTGAACACAACTGCTCTGACAGCACTCATGCCGTAATAACAGCTGGGTGTAGTGTCACTCTCTGACCTTCACTCAACCCCAACAACGTCACCTCCAGCTGTAGCCTTGACAGGCTCCAAAATGGGCTAGAAAATGCAATGGCCCTCATTACGCTGAATCAAAACAGACATGGATCATGCAGCATGAATCCGCTCTGCCTCCGAGTCAAGGGGAGACATTTTCTTACACCTCGCTTGTTTTTCCCTCAGTTGAGTAGAAAACTAGAGATTTTATTATCATGGGCTGCTGGCAAAATATGCAGAGCTAAAGTGCACTGACTTTCACAACACATGAGTGGACGTTGCCCAGAGTGAATAGATGCTTACGGTAAAAAGCGAGCAGTCCACAAGGATTATATGAAAACATTTACTTGAATATGGGTTATTGCTGGTGAATGTGCTTTACTTTTCAGTAACTGGCTTTTTTCCCTCCATTTTTGCATAACAGCTTGGTGTACAGATCATAATTTCATGCATGATATTAATATTTCAAGTAACACTATACAAGTATAACATACCTATTGCGGTTTTTCAAGTGGTTTAAACATATTATGTTGTCCACTAGCAGTGCTGAACTGTATTAACTGCACCCTTCTTACTCATAATTTTTAATCGTATGAATTAGATACATTATAGCAGTTGTCACAAAAAGAGGCATTACAGTCAACCTAAAAACATAACAGAGAGCCTGTTAAGTACTGACTCTATATCCTTGTGTCAAATGTTTAACTGTTCTTAGTCCGAGAATCAGCTGTTTAGTATTTTTGTTGTGTGTTTGTGTTATTTTTGTTAAAAGGGAGTTTTTCCTTCCCACTGTCGCCAAGTGCTTGCTCATAGGGGGTCGTCTGATTGTTGGGGTTTTCTCTGTATTATTGTAGGGTCTTTACCTTACAATATAAAGCGCCTTGAGGCAACTGTTGTTGTGATTTGGCGCTATATAAATACAATTGAATTGAATTGTTTATATTTTATTTTATTATTATTTTTTATTTTTTGCTTATTAAAGTCTTTCTGGCTTTTGGCCTTTTAGCCTTTGTACCTTCACCTTTGCAGAAATAATATTAATAATACTACTGCGATGTACTGTGAAACCACCAGAAACGGTAAACACTACATTGGTTGCTTTCAAGATGGGATTGCTGAAGAAGACTCCAAAATGTTGCATGTCTTTTGGTCAGATTTTTTTATCCGTAATATTGTCTGACAAAATCAGCAATGGCTGTTTCACCATACATTTTGTGATGTGATCACTCTAAAGCTTTGTTTATGGTCACTGCATGGGTTGTTGTGTGCATCAGCAGCAGCCCCTTTTATCTATTTGACACTGACACTTGAGGTGTGTTGGACTCACTGCAGTCTTGTCCTGGATGCCAGGTGTCAGAGCTCAGAAAAATCTTCTGCATCAGCACTGGAAGAAGTCGAAACAGGAAGCACAGCAGTCAGAGTTTACTTCAGAAGGTCTCATTTTTTTCAGGCTGTTAAGCAGCGTCTCCCTGTCTGTATAATCTGGAAATCTCCCAAGTTCCTGCACTGATACATCACTGAAATGACTGCTAAAACCAACATGATTGTGCACTCATGCCCTCGACACGGCCACGCCACTCACACCTGGTTATGAAAATCGAGAGGTGCACGACAAGCCAAAATGGCACCAAAGCACGGCACATGCCAGCAGTTGTGACGTCACTGACATCATTCGTGAGGGTGATAACAGCAAACTAGAGCGGACCACTAAAGGAAGATGTGACTAAACGTGTTTCTTATTTTTTCTCTCACACAGTGTACTCGCTTTGTTGGGTGCTGCCTACTGTTCAAAAAGAATAGAAGCAAAGAGAAAATGTGACTCATGAGTGGAGAAAAATATCAATATGGCAGTATTGCTTCCTCTCGCAATACAATTATCGATATGCTGCTGCCAGATATTGATATTTGAATCAAATATGCAGAAGCTGTAACTGTATTTCCCCAACAACGGCAGACAGCTCCTATTAAGTCTCTATTGGATTGTTACAACATTATGGCTCATAATCAAAATCCCTATGAAGAATATTAATGGGATTTTTACTTCTTGAACTGTTGAGCACCTTTGTATCATGAGTGACTTTGTGATTCCCACCCGTTGTGTGTCTGCAGCAGGAAAGCACGACTTTGTGCTAGTGGGGGAGTACTGTCCAAAAGGTCACTAGATTTGTTCCTGAAAAGAAAGTTAAGTTCTGTTTTAGGCATGATGATCACTCCTTTGCGTGGGACGGATGTCAGGGGAATAAACTGAGATGTATATCAGGGTTTTTCCTGCAAGTTTTTGGCATTTCACAGATGGTTTTATCCAGATTCAAAGGAAACTCACCATCAGTGCTATAGAATTATATTTTTAACCTTTTTCCTTAACTTATGATTCACTTAATCATGCATAAGTTTTTTTTTTTTTTTTAATCAAATATTCACAAACAAAAGGGAATTAGACAGAAATAGGATAGCACAGACTTATTACTTTTACTCTAAATTTAGAAGAAAAAAAAGCAAATTTCTGACCCCAAAGACTAAAATCTTACCCAAAGTGCAAATATTTGGGTCAGACATAACTGAGAACAGTTGAAACAAACAGTTTTTTTTAGATCTCCTGCAGCTATCGGAAGCTGCAGAGTGAGCTAATGTGTTAATGACAGGGAGTTAGAAATGTCTGTATACAGCAGGTGCTAATGAATGAGGACTGCCAGCCACAACGCAGTGAGTCCTCTTTAATAATCACAAACTTCCCCTTAAGTCATTTTCTCTGTAAGTGATGAAAGGTTGTGGGGGAAGTGAAGGGTGAATAAACTTCCCATATTTTTAGTAAATTTGGGGGGAGAGAGGACAAATCAATGACAAGAAGAGCACTGGTTATTGTGTGATTTTTTTCAAGGTCTGCTTTCGTCAATGAGTCACCAAGCTGCCGGTGTTTGAGAGCAATGTTTACAAGTGGGCTGACCAGTGCTCCCGTCTTGGTGAAGACTTCCCTCCTCCTGATCCACTTCCAGTCCATCTCTGTGCTCCAGCCCCCACTACAGCCCCATTACAGCCAATTGGAGCAGCACAGAGGAGGGACTGAGTGTGTGTGTGTGTGAGAGAGGCTTAAGGCCAAAACAACCCCTCTGTAGTGGTGTTACGTAAGCGCACAGAAGAATGTTTCCCTTTTACTGGCATCGTTACTCATCCTCCTGAAAACAAAACTGCCTTCCTACACTTTGTTCCAGGGTGTTTTCAAGGAGGAAATTTCCAGAAAATTCTGTACAGATTAGCGGGCATACTATTTCATTGCAAAAATGTCTTCCATTCAGTAAGGAAACATAAAAATCATGCAGCCCTATCAACTTTGGTCCCAAATCCTCCTGATATGGATGCCGTCTCTCCCTTTCCTTTGTTTTTTGACCTTGTCCTGAACTCCAACCTACACCTTGTTCTTCACTGACCCCTCACCGAAGCCTGCTTCAGATTTCACTCTTTATAAATCTACCCATCACCGCCTGCCCAGTCCCCAGCTAGCTTGTAGTAACTTGAGCAGAAGATGAATGTGTTTCACTCAGAGCAGGAGCAGCACCAAAGCTGTCTGTGAAGTGTTCTTCATCATGCTACATATGAATTAAAGGTATAACGGCAGCGCCCTTGCATGCAACTGTAAAAAGAGAGAACAAGAGAGGCAGAGGCAGAGCGAGTGAGAAAAGGCTTGCCAAGGTGTCAAACAAATGCAGTTTTGTATTCGTCCACCAGAACAAAGGCCTCATTTGCTCTGGCCAGTGAGGAGAAATGGTGGGTTTTTGAGGCTGAGCTTGCAAATGAAACATATTGTGAGGCGTTTGTATTCAGTCAGTCAGATGCAGTGAAGTGAAATTAACAGTGTTACCCATGGCATAATAGGCGAGACGTGGCGGACGTGTTTTTGTGTCATGGCCTTGCTTGCTCCTCTAGCCAACACCAAAAACAGAGAGTTTCTGCCAAAAAACAACACTTTTTGTAACATCAAACAGAACTTGGAGAAACTTGGAGACCTGTGAAATATTATATTACATAAAATAAAGATTGTTTGGGTTATTTCTTGTATATATATATATGACAAATTAAAAGGAAAAACCTGAACCCACTGACTCCATTAAGCTGTTGACTGTATTTTGCTGGCATTGTTTAGGTGCACTTGTCCCCTAAAGCCCTGTCCACATATAAAGCGATTTGCCACTGACGGTTGCCTAGGTAATCCACTAATGTATTTAGGTATATATCAACAGCTGTATCCTTTACTTCCACTGGTTGTTGCTTCAGTCTCTCACCTCCAAGGTGAGGTACGTTTACCTCAGTACTCGCCCCCTTGTGTCGCTAGCGGTTATTTTTCCCACTGTCACCAAAGGTTGCTGAAACTGATTGAGATTTTGTGGTCACTGGTAGGCTCCTCTTTTGTGTATGCAACTTAAGAGGGAAATGGCACTGCAAATCAAAATACAGTTGTTCTAAGTGATTTCTTTATCCTATAATGAAACATTTCTGTTACAATGGGCATCATCAAAGCCCCTCTAAAAGAAAGTCAGACAGCTTGACGGTTCAAATCCGGGTTCTTATTTTGAAGCCCAGATCTAAATGAATGGGGAGAGAGCTATGACATTAATTTTAATGGTCGCTCAGACATAAAAATCAAATGTATAGAATTAGAAATAGAAATAGAATCATATCCCAGGAAGAAAAGGTTTAAAAAGCTTCTTTCCCTTGAAGGTTGTACTCCTGCTACGCATACATCAGGAGTGAACTGGAGTTACTGTCCTGCTTCTACTGTGACCCTTCTACTCTATAACAGGATTGGCTAATATGTTTCCTGTTTCAGCTGTTAATTGGATCAACACTCATGTCCTCTTTGGTGGCCACCATCATTAGCGTTTCAGAATTCTCCCACTGTTTCCTGTGTATATAATGTCACTACAGTGGTCTTTTTCAGGATTACAATGACCCTATCCAGAAGGCACAAGAGGTGACTTAATGATTTGCTCTGTTTGAAAATGATGTAATGCTCATCCCTACTGGCAAGCAAACATACTATTCAACTTTCACTGGGAACTATTTGACTATTATTCAGAGATTGCGTCCAACCCTAAACTGCTCTTAGCTGACTCTGTATAGTTGTGGTAAATTTATGGCACGCTTTACCTTTATCTGTTCTAGTTCGCACTGGACCGTGTTTTTGTTCATTATTTAAAGGAATTCCACATGACTTCTTAACTTCTTAACTTTTTTATTTGTTTTATTATTTTCTTTTATTTGTGTGAGACAAACTGTTGGATTTTTTAAAACTTTTTGGGGAGAATGGTGAAATAACTCTTAAGAGTTTCATGCATCTAGTGGCCCAACATCCTACTAAGAAATGTTGTTTTTACTTTTGTCAAACATTTGAATGTATTACGTCATTAACAAATGTGTAATTTGGTATTATTGCAATAACTAATTCCTGTCTCCCTGACTCTGTCTACAGTCGACCTGTTGAGAGTGCTTGACCCGTGTCAGAGCCCAGCGATGTGGATCTGCATGGTTTACAATGAGACGGACACCAGCGTGGACTTCCGGCTCTGCCGGGACTTTGGCCTCATCCTCTCAATCCTCTCCCTCATCTACCTCCTGGTGTGCTTCCCACTGGGGCTGTGCTACAATGTGCTGCTGGTCGTGGTGAACCTCTCCAACAAGGTGTCCATGACCATGCCTGATGTCTATTTTGTCAACATGGCCATTGCGGGTCTGGTGCTCAACCTGGTGGCGCCTGTGGAGCTCCTGAGCTCTACCTTCACCCGCTGGCATGTGTGGGAGTACAATGACGAGGTTTACATCACCCTACTCATCCTCTTCAACATCTCATCTCTGGTTATCATGTATTCAACCACGCTGCTCAGTCTGGACTACTACATAGAGCGAGCGCTGCCTCGTACATACATGTCCAGTGTGTATAATACTAAACACGTGTGCGGGTTTATCTGGGGTGGCGCAGTGCTCACGAGCTTCTCTTCGCTGCTCTTCTATGTGTGCAACCACATCTCCACCAAAATGGTTGAGTGCTCCAAAATGCAGAACAAGGAGGCAGCGGACTCGATCATGATGTTCATCGGCTACGTGGTGCCCGCTCTGGCTGTTCTTTACGCTTTTGTGCTTATTCTACGGATCAGGAAGGAATCTACACCTCTGGATCAGGACTCTGCTCGCTTGGACCCTTCCATACACCGGTTGCTGCTAGCCTCAGTCTGTGTGCAGTTCATACTGTGGACTCCATACTACATGACCCTTTTGGTACATACTGTAGTTGTTGCACCAGGTTACATTAGCAGTGCACATTACTTACCTACCTATTATTTCTTGAGATGTGTATCTAAACTGCTGGCTTTCTCCAGCAGCTTTGCAATGCCTCTTATGTACAGGCAGATGAACAAAAACTTCTCCAACAAGCTCCAGCGGCTGCTCAGCAGGCTGCATTGCAGAGACCAGTCGTGCCCTCGTGAACACTCAACAGTGCAGCAGGTGGTGACGTGAGAGCTCCCTTCCTCACTCCCATTTTCCACCTCTTGGCCTAGCCACCACTTATCTCCCCTCTACAGCGCCAGTATCTGACCGGGCTCACTCACTGCCCTGGACTGTTTCTGAGAGCGACGTAGCTAACTCTGGAATTTCCTGTCACCTTCCCAGATTTGATCTGATCTATCCAGTCCTGCAGTGAGGGGACAATCCAAACAAAAACCACTAAGTGCTGTTTTATTTTTTTGACTAAATTTCTCCACCAAGAAATTCAGGATTCTAGTTTAAGGGTGGTAAATTTGGGACAATCTAATAACAACCCAGGACCGAGTTTCACAACAAAATAGCCTGTTAGTCAGTGACCTCCTTTGGTAGTGGGTGTGGTTTTTGTGCCTACATTTCACCTCTAACACACAAGCAGAACCAATAAGCTATAAAAATTTAATTATCAAATGCAGCCAAGTTATTTTGTTTCTTAGCAGAGCCCTCTCCACCCCTGCAATGATGGTGGCAGGTATACCCATAAGCAACCACTGCTAATGAACAGTGTGTGTGCCAGTGAAAATCATTGTTTACCTCCCTCAAGCTATAAGCCTCTTTTTTATTTGAACCCAATTTTCCTTCTACTTTAATGTGCTGTGATTATCAGATTAAATAATCTTCACATTTTAAAGGTGGAGTACAATATTAAGTGTGTCTTGGATGAACACCAGTACTACCCTGTGGCTAGAAGTAGGTACTGGTGTTAAGATATGTTCCCATTTTAATTTTAAAGATTGTATTCTGAGGTTTTGATCCACTCAAACACATGAAGAGATTATTTTTTACATGTGTCAAGCTCCACTTTATAT
>VUQS01049701.1:1706-12471 GCA_015108495.1 Heterochromis multidens | reverse complement strand
GCGGATGAAGAAGAACATGGAACAAACCATCAAAGACCTGCAGCACCGCCTGGATGAAGCTGAGCAGATCGCCATGAAGGGAGGCAAGAAGCAGGTTCAGAAGCTCGAGGCCAGGGTAAGTCAAAATTATGTTATAGAAGTCAAATTAACAATTTAATAGATTACTAAGTCATCAAACAAGGAAAACTTTTAATGTCTTATAAGTAATCCTTTCCCTCAACAGATCAGGGAACTGGAAAGTGAAATTGAAGTTGAACAAAGGAAGTCAAGTGATGCCGTCAAGGGAATACGAAAATATGAGAGACGGATCAAAGAGCTAACCTATCAGGTAAGTTTCAGCCACTTTAGAGAATGAGGGAAGAAACAGTATATCTTAAATTCATATTTACTTTGATTTATAGAATTATAATTCTTTTGTCCTTGTTTGTTTCCAGACAGAAGAGGATCGTAAGAATCTTACCCGTCTGCAAGATCTGGTGGACAAGTTGCAGCTAAAGGTGAAATCCTACAAGAAAGCTGCTGAGGAAGCTGTAAGTAGTCTTTATATTTTAGACTCACTAAAAAAAGCATCACACTTGTTCATCATTTCTTCATGAAATTTCATCAAAACTTGATGAAATTTCATGAATCATACCATGACCTACATTATTAGTAGAAAATATACACCACGCCCTCATGAGGATATTGTGCTTCTGTTCTACAGGAGGAACAGGCCAACAGTAATCTTACCAAGTTCCGCAAACTTCAACATGAACTTGATGAAGCTGAGGAGCGAGCTGACATTGCTGAGTCTCAGGTCAACAAACTACGTGCCAAAAGCCGTGATGCAGGGTCAAAGGTAAGTAACTGTTTATTTTTTAAATGTTTTTCTTTTTCTATAATGGCACATTACATGTATCTATTTTAGGATTTTAATATTGATTCAAATAATTAAACCACTATCTGGGTGATATGTAATGATCAAAACATAAAAGAAAAAATCAGATTTCATAGTCACGAAGTAAATTACTACCAAAATCCACTGATGCATTCCACAGTTTGCATGTAATTGCAAAAAAAATTTAAAAACATTTTTAACAAATATTTCTGAAATAGAATCTAAACACTTCATTGTTTCAAATAGTATAGGCACTTAAAGTGAATCATATTTCAAAATAATATTTCTAATACCACTTAAAAAATATTTCATTCTTTCTTGTTTCTGTTTCCCTCTGTTTCCAGAAAGGGCACGATGAGGAGTGAAGCACATGGAATGAATCCCTGTTTCTGAGGCACCTGATGTATTAGTAATGGTGTCTCCCTATGCATGTTGGTTGTTCAGTAGAATAAAATGAATCTGCATCTGAAACTGTGCCTTGACTTTTTTTGTAGCTTATTAGAGGCTGTCCAAGTAATTAATATTACATGTATGAAATAAATTTTTGGAAAAAACATAAACTGTAGAATTTATGTATGTAACAAGTACAACTTACATATAATATATAACAGCGACACTGAATACATATCACTGCTCAAACATTTTCTTGAATCATTTTGAGTCAAGAAAATGTATCTACAAGTGAAAAAAAAGTGGATATGATACAGTCTACATACAGTGATATATTGAGAGACTCACAGATTGATCTAGACTTTTTGATGCAGTACAAAATATACATTATGACCCAGTTGTCTATTTCATATACAATTTAATCAATAATTAATCATTAATTTCTTCATAGTGAAAAAAAGTTGATTAGTATGTTAATGGTTAGATGATTCTATCAAGGCTGCTCTGGGGGTCAAAATTGAGCAGTTTTACGTTAAACAGCTTTATGGGGTGTGTTTGTGTCTGTGTTTCCCATGATAGCTTTGAAAGCATTATTTCACTAGATAATGGGTGGTGGCTGAGCTTTCCCACCTAATCAGGATGTGAAAACACGTTTCATCCTGTGAGGATGACGTAATGTAAGATGCAATATAAGCACCCTTATAGAAAAGAGCTGTATAAATATTTACAAATTATACATTCTTTGAAATGTATATTGGCTGTGCATGTTTTTTTTTAAATTTGTTTGTGGTCCTAAAAATGTCAAATACAATAATGAAAACAACAATAACAATAACACAACAAACAATAATACAATTATGTCATGTATTAAATGATAATCATCAGAGAAATATAAACATACAGAAAATATTGGGTAAACGCATAAAGTGACTAGGCACTAGCTCACAGGAAAACCAGATTTACAAAATATCTTGATGATCAGAACATGACTAATATACAGGCAAAGCTAGGGCTGACTGTATGGTAGCAGAGCATGAAAAAATTGGTCTGATGCTCCAAAAGTGTTTCTTTACGCAGGACTCACACTTAGATAAAACTTCTCATTATGTCCTGTGTATCCAAATACCAGTTCAATAAATGTTAGCTCCCTGCTCCCCTGGCCAGCAAAAGAAATAGCCAAGATACTTGAATGCACCATGTGTACTGTAAGCGCAGCTGTTGATTTTGATGATGTGATAGGTTCTGCCTTTTTTGATGGTTGATAAATTGATAAATCTGAAATGTGCCTTTTCATACTCATTTTCATGTGTGACTGCATGTCTATTTACAAGAAGTTTGGTAACTACAGTATTGTCTGAGACATGACTGAACCTAAGCAACTTAAGATTCACTATTTCCATTGACAAAATTAAATTAAAATGTTATTTTTTAATTAGTAGTTGTGACTACTAATTGACATGGAGGTCCACTACAATACACCAGGGGTGCTGCAGCACCCTCAGCACTCCTGTTTCCTATAGACTTCTAATTAGCTTTAGTTTTATTGACAAAAGACCATGCAACTAAAAATGTGTCCTACTTACAAAGGTTACTTATAATAACCATCTGTAAATGACCTGTATGAGTCAACTGGCCACTGATATAGACAGTAGTTTTGCTTTTTATTCACTGCATAATTCAAACATTATTCAATACCATATAATCAAGACATGTTTATATGTACTTATCTAATGTGGCATAGGTAACTGTTTGATTTGTGACCTTTTATGAACATCTAAACAGCAATTCTTCAAAGAACTCACCTGTTATATTGACAAGCTCTTGCAGAGTGTCTCATTCCTCTGGTTTGTTTCACAACCAAAGCCTGTGGGTTTTTGTTTTACAGAAAAACATGAAAGGGTAAGGAAATTTTGACCAAATTCACCTCTGTACTCTTAATTCAAACATACAAAATTAATAAGAAAGATTACACAAAGAGTTAAGCGTCCACTGGACTTTTACAAGAAAGTCCTGCACTTTGGAAGCAAAATATAAAGAAATGAGTGGTGGCTCAAGACTTTTGCACAGTTATATATGTATACTGTATTTCGTTACCCTGTATTTATACATGTGTAATGACAATAAAGTTGACTCTGAATCAGTTCTGTATATATAGCATGAAATATACACGATGAAAATATACATGATCCAATTGTTCATCAATGTAGAGGTTAATTTTGCTATTCATTCACAGGATAATACAGCAATATAATAATGGCATCTTTCTGTGCACACATGTCATCAGTTATAGATTATTTTCTCATTTATAAAATCTTATAAACAACTCAGCAAAGTTGTCATAATGAGATGCTCTTGCAAAACGTTTCTCATTCCTCTGATTTGTACTATTTTACAATGATTGTTTTTTTTGTTCAGAAAAGAAAGGAAAAACATGAAAGGGTGACGCAGTCATGGCCCAATGCACTTCTGCTTTCTTTGAAATAAGTATAATTAGAGTACAGTAATGTTTCTACATAAAAGCAAACTATGGAAATTGCAAAAAAACGTAGATTTACAGTATTTCAACTACATTTCCATGTAGAACATTTATGATTTACAGCAGATATTACAACAACAATGGTCCTAATCTGTTAAATGTACATATGAAGATTACACCTGTCCAATATTAACAAAATCTCACAAACTATTGTAAAAAAATGTGATGAAAAATGTACATGGTCTATATATTTATATGCATTTACTATAGACTAAATAAAAAATACATAATACAAATATGATGCAGTTCAACCATACCTTATGCACTGTTAATCTGTTCCTTAGAAAATTGAGTCTTCATCAGTAGACATATTTTTTAATGTATAGAAGTCTTCTGGAACTGACTGCAAAGACAACAAGCACTAACCCCTTCATCGTCTAAATGGAGGCAAGGAGAAAAGGAAATACAAGAGAAGGACATATGGAGGCAGGGACCAATACTCAACACCTCCTCAAGTGACCTTCAGTAAATATCAAGCATTCTAACAATAGCAACCTCATCTGAAACCACAGTTGGCTCAGACTTCAAACTTAAGAGACAAGGTGCCTCACACCTTCCCTTGTGTATACATGTGATTGAAGAAGACTGAGATATAAGGATTCTGGACAGCTGGGAATGGGACCTTTGACGGAGCCTGGAATAGATTAGAGCTAAGTAAAGGAGTTCAGAAGTTTGGTATGAGGGCTGACACATTGTTAACATTATATACTGTATGTCCACTGCATGGAGAATAATCAATAAAATTTCCTGTTGTAGCTGCAACATTCACTATTAAAGTACTGGTATATCAAAGACTGCCTGGTGTGGACATCTATTACAGATGTAAATAATAGTTTAAGTACAATTATAATAAAAATGCAGCATATGCTAAAAGTAAGAAGAAATGTTACCCCTCTGACCTGATTACAAAGGATAACTTTTAATTTAAAATATCAATTTAAAATAAAAATGAGGCACAATAAGAATTTTGCTTATTTATTTCATGGCTGGTTGTCATGTACATATTCAGTCTATAGCCATCATGCCACTTCACAAGTCATTTAAGTCAGTTCTAGGCCTCTATTAATACTATGTATGCACTGTGCTGCAACAATCCCTTGTTTAGTCATTCCTTTTGAGACCTATACATTATCGTTGCCACATCCATGATATGCAAATATTAGTATGTATGTTCAGTCTAAAATCTGTGAAGTACATCTGACACATCTGTAGTTTTACCTGTGTTCCCTACATCAGGTGCAGTAGTGCAAATGTGTATAAACCTGTCCAAACAACTCAGTGCAGAACTGGTCCAGAAAGTGTTGTCAGAGGATTTGCATTGTAGTTTCATTAAAGGGATACCTTGATGGAATAAGCTGCCTATAAGTTACAACAGATGAAACAACAGATGAAACTTAAGGATCTAAATAAGCCGTGCAAGGTATTAAAATAAATAAAAACAAACTGTACACAGTTTGGATTTAACATATATGTTGATTTTGTAAAATAATCAACAATACACAGTACAAGGAAACTATTGCTATGCTGTTGTTATGCTGCTATTTGAACTACTTCTGGTTCATTGAGTTATGCAAAAAGTTGGTTTGAATATTTTTCCGTCATCATGGCCATTTTGTACATTAAATAATTAAATCTAAGAATAACAAGTCGTTAGCATACCCCTGTTGTTTTAGAATGCTGCTTGTTGCAACAGTGACACATCTTTCACTCACAGTATAACCCTGGGTGAAATACTGTATTGCTGAACAATCCTGGAGTTCCAACATTTGGACACATTCCTCTTATCATTCAGATGTTCCTACCTACAAAGCCCAGAGTGATGTAAGTTTGCTTGGCTTGTCAATGTGAAAATGGAATTAAACTCAAACTCAAATTTATTTATAAAGTGCATTTAAAAACAACTTGCGTTGAGGTAAGTGCTATACAATAGGTAAAATGGGGGAAAAACAAGGAAATAGATAAGAAATAAATAGATAAATGTTAGTGGGTACAATCATGTACAATCATGGCCGAAAAAGGCACAGGAGACAATGAGCAATCAGACAGAGTAAAATGCCAGTGAGTAAAACTAAGTTTAAAATCTAGTTTTAAAAGACTCAATGGAGGGAGCAGTATTAAAATGGAATTAAAAACAGAGTACAATGTTGTTCAACCCTGGCTTGTATTCACATGTGTACAAATACATTCCAAATTTCATTCCCTCTCAAAGGATGACTTGTTAGATCCAGTACATACTTGGCTGCTATCATATCTGACTGGTTTACTTCAGGCATGTCCTCTTTCACAATTTCTGGCATTTAGTGGGTTAAATGTAATGGTTATATATTTACAATGTCTAGGCTGTTCAAATGTCCTTCAAGTAAATTCACCATCATTAGCATCTAGACTAGGTTTTACAGTACTGCACAAAAGTCTTGACCCATCCCTCATTTTCTTTATTTCATTTTGCTTCCAAGGACCAAACTATTTAAAGTGGTCTTGAACAATCGTTCTCCAGGTTTTCTGAATGTCTGTCAAAGTTTTTCTTTGAAGATTGGCTGCTTTTTCTCATTTTCAGTTGAGTCCTTGTACCTGTCCATTTTCAGGAGAATGTTTTTTTGTTTGTTAAGTCAATTAACAAACAAACAACACTGACCTATGAATCAACCAATGTTGTATCTACTCATAATGAACAATTTCGCAAAAAACGATTTTAAACTGTATCTTTAGACATTTTGTTTCTAGCAAGGTGATTCCCAGCCGAAAACTCTGTACAGTGAGTCCTTAAAAAATATGAGGAAACTGACAAGCAGAGGAAGCAGAAAAATTATCTACAGCAGATGAAGAGTGTATGAAAGTCATGTCCTAAAGATATAGGAAAAAAACCTAGGATCTAAAACCCAGACCTAAACATTATGATCTGATATGGGATCATCTTGACAGAGAAGGAAATAAAAGGCCGACAACATCCAAAGAAGAGCTTTGAATGTCCTTCAAGAAGCCTAAAGAACTATTTCTGAAGACTACTTAAAGAAATTACAAGAAAGCTTTTACAAATTCTGTTCTTGCCTTATATACTGTATAGCCATGTATTTGCACATGTTTCAATAAATCACTGCATCTATTTCCCCCTTCCCTAGCAAAATATAAAGAAATGAGGGGTGGCTCAAGACTTTTGAACAGTGGATGATGGTGGATAACTATTGGGTTTATGCACAACAGAGATATATTTTAACTGTTAACATCAAGTTAATGGAGTAAGCTATCAATTTTCACTGGATAGTAAATGGTAAATGGACTGGTTCTTATATAGTGCTTTTCTACTCTACCTGCACAACCTGCCTCATTCACCCATTCATACAAGCACTTTCTTTTTTCTATGCTTAAGTGCTTTCTATCTAACATTCACACTCCAATGAACACATCAGAGAGCAACGGGTTTAGTATCTTGCCCAAGGATATTTGGCATGCCGACTGGCATAATCAGGGATCAAACCACCAACATTCCTGAGCTACAGCCACCCTATAGTAAAAACACAGCTTCAAAATGACTGTGCTACTAAAGGTGAACTGTTTCACAAGCATGTCTGTGTAAATTTAATATAAAATTCACATTTCAAATAGTTTTGAGTTTTAAGTTTGCTCGTTGCCTTGCCCTTTCTTGCATTTGTTGAATTTAAGTATACACTGTTGTTGTTCCCCAGTTCAGATGGCTGTACGGTATATTACTGTCTGTCACTAAATGATCACCTGTTGCAACTTCTCTGTTTGTTCCTCTGTTGTGCGTCAGAAGTGGTTCCCAAACTTTCCACTAAATCATCACCGCAGTGAAGGCAGCCAGCAGGAATTTCACAGGTTATCTTTGTGCCCAAGGATACAATGCCATGCCAGAAGGCAAGGACAAGGGGAGAAGCAAGGGGACATCTGACTTCTGGAATTTTACCAACAAGTTTTAAACACGTGGTGGAATAATACAAATTTGATATTTCTGTGTTGGCAAAGTTATGTTGTGTTTAGTCCTGGTCTCTACATGGGCTATTTTTAGTTAAACTTTATTTTTCATTTTTATTTTATTTAATATGTCACAGTCACCATTGTTAACCTTAGACCCAACTTTTATTGTCTCAGTGGCTTGTCTAAAGTTCAAGTATAAAACTGATTTTACTAATTATAGTAGACAACTTATAGAAATAGATGACATCCTTATGTGAGTATGAATTAACCTCTGTCTTTAATCTTTTTTCTCAGTCTTTGTCTTCTCCTCAATCATTTTTGTTTCCATTATTCATTTATTTACACATTTAAATTCAAGAGGAGTGGATATGTTGTAGCTCAGGAGGTAGAGCAGGTCATCTACTAATTGGAAGGTTGGTGGTTCAATCTCTGGCTGCTCCAGTCTTCACACCAAATATCCTTGGGCAAGATACTAACCCCAAGTTGCTCTCTGAGGTGTCCATCGGAGTGTGAATGCTAGATAGAAAGCACCTAAGCATAGAAAAAGTGCTTGTATGAATGGGTGAATGCGACATGTTGTATAAAGTGCTTTGAGTGAGTAGAAAAGCACTATGTAAGAACTGGTCCATTTACCATTTACATGAACACTGTCCTTCACTTTCTAAACCAGAATAACTTTCTCACCTTTGTTTTGCACAACATAATTGTACCAAATTTAATGAATAACAAGAGCACTCAGAGAGCACAACTCCCCCGAAGGGCAACTTGAGATTTTAAGATATGTTCATGCAATGTGTGACTTTGCAAAATTTTATGGTGTCACTGTGATGTCGTAGGGCGTTGTATTGAAAAAATAAAATATGTGTTGTACAGCTCTCTTCATGCCCTTTCATATGATATATTATACTTGATATGGTTTCTTTGCATTTTTTTTCAAGGTTAACTTTGACCTTGGGTGCTAGCAATGAAGGTCAAGGTCAAATGTTTAGCCAACCTAGGTACTCATGTCCCCCAAGGCCTAGTATATTGTTGTGAAGTTTGAAGACGATCCATAACACGATCTCGAGGAAGTGCCACCAGAGGATGTACCTCCTTAGAAAAGTGAACTCATCTGTCAATAATAACATCCTACTGCCTTCTACTACACCTTCACTGAAAGTGTCATGACATTTTCTATGGTCTGCTGGTTCCATTCCATCACCCGGCAGGATAAGAACTGCCTACACAACATTGTAAAGGTGTATTCTACGATTATTGGACTTCCTACCTGCTCCCTGACATCTCTGTATATGAGCAGCAGGTTCGCAGCCTGACTGCCTGAATTCTCAAGGACTCCTCCCATGCTCTTTTTCCTGCATTTGAGCAGCTGCCATCTGGTCGCAAACGCCGCTGTCTGGCCTGCAGGACCAAGAGGAGGAGAGCAACCTTTGTTCTTCAGACTGTTCTCCTCCTGAACTGTCATACCACTCAAGGAATTTAATTTATCAAGGGAAGAGAAGTAACAAAAAAAAAAAAATTCCACACAAATTCTTCAAGACACCCTGTGCAATTATGTGTGTATATTGTGCAATACCAGTAATTATCTACTATCTACTTTCTGTAAGTGCAATATTTCTCACAATGTTTCTCATTATTTCAAATTTGTATCATATATACCTACCAATACTCCTTATTGTCCTTATTATCCTTACTCCTTATTATCATTACCATCACCCTAAGGTATATATTGTATATAACCAACTGTCTGTTGCTTTAATTGCTTTAATTGGTTTCATATATATATATACATATGTATATATATATATATATATACAGAATCAGCTGAAGGCTGTTTCACAGTTTGGGTGCAACAACGTCAACAGCACAATCACCTCTGGTTTTAAAATCAGAACAAGGGACCATTAGGAGACCCAGGTGAGAAGATCAGAGAGGATAAGGTCAGTGATAAGGTCTCAGAAGCTCTGCTATATATGTACAGGATTAAAAAAGTGGATTCTGAATTTCACTGGAAGCCAGTGAAGGGAAGCAAGAATAGGTGTGATATGTGCCCGCCTGCTAGTTTTTGTTAACAGCCTTGCTGCTGCATTCTGCACTAATTGGAGATGAGCTATGGAGGACTGAGACATGCACGTGAAAAGTGAATTGCAATAATCAAGGCAGGAGAAAATTAAAGTGTGAACTCAAAGTTCCAGATGATTGAATGACAGTAAAGGTTTGATTTTTGCAATATTTCTGAGGTGAAGGAAACAAGACTGGATGAGCTTTGAGATGTGAGTTTCAAAATTCAGGTGTTGGTCAAAAATGATACCAAGGTTTTTAGCAGATGATTTGATGTTATTGGCAAAGGGGGCGATGTACTGACTGACGTCCTCAGAGAAACTGTCTGGGCTGAACACTAGAACCTCAGTTTTACCAGAATTGAGATGGAGGAAATTCAAATACGTCCAATTAGTAATGGCAGAGAAGCATTCACTGAGACAGGAGAGGCTGTTGAGGTTGTTGGGCTTAACAGAAAAGTACAACTGTGTGTCATCTGCACAACAATGGTAGGAGATTTCATTAAAACCATTAAGTAGATGGCCCAGGGGTAACATATATAAAGAAAACAGAATTGGTCATGGATTGAGCCCTGGGGGACTCCACATATGAGTGGTGCAGATGACGACATATCCCAAAAAGCTGAATCTGTTCATCTGGATGCAGCGTTTTTTTAGTGGGAGAAACGTTTCGTCACCTCTGGTGGATTCTTCAGTCTCAGCTGACTGCAGGCTTCCCCAACCTTATAAACAGTACATTTGCATAATGACCGAAACCAGCACCACTGACTAACAATGGGCCATGAGGTCAGTTTCATGATCATTAGTATGCAAACTGTAGTCAGCTGAGACTGAAGAAGTCACCTCTGGTGACGAAACGTTTTTCCCACTGAAAACGCTACGTCCAGATGAACAGATTCAGCTTTTTGGGATTCTTTTACCTGGATTATTCAGCATGCATCAAGAGATAGAGAGGAAACTGTTTTTGGAAGT
>VUQS01049692.1:0-11685 GCA_015108495.1 Heterochromis multidens | reverse complement strand
AGTGTCAGACCAATAGCGGTGGTTATCAGTGTGTGAAGAGTGGGAGAAGAGGGTTGCATTGACAATCCAACACAATGGGCAGCACATTGAACACATTTTATAAGTGGTCAGGAACTTGTAAATAACTCATGAAAGAATAAAGTTACGTTGAAACCAAGCACACCATTGTTTTTCTTGTGACATTACCAATAAGTTTGATGTGTCACATGGCCCTCTTCCTATTGAAAAAACAAAAGTTGTATCCAAGATGGCCGACTTCTAAATGGCCACCATGGTCACCACCCATCTTGGGGAGTTTGCCCCCTCACATATACTAATGTGCCACAAACAGGACTTTAATATCACCAACCATTCCCATGTTATTACGGTGTATCCATATAAATGGCCCACCCTGTATATTGTTTATCAGCCAATTTAAACTGAAATTCTTCTCTATTAATCACAACCTGCGGCCTCTGAACTCTGACCTCCTGCTGGGCCTGCAGCTCCTCCAGTCGTCTTCTCAGCTCTGCGTTCTCCTGCTCGGCACCCAGCAGCCTCAGCGTCGAAGCCTCACCTACTTCCACACTTAGCGGCTTCTGATCTGAGACACAGAGATGAGGAAATAAAGAATAAAACAAAAAACAGAAGAACAGAAGGAGGAAGTGAGGCAGACAGGTGGAGAAAAGAAATAGAGAAAAAGAGAAATGGAACTCAGTTACTGTTGACTGATAACCTGTGGGCAAGTATTACCTCAAAATATTTTCTCTTATCAGTTAATTAGAATGTCTTAAATGACATGGTGCAGAGAGGTGGGTGCTCTGACCAATCACTTCACTCAGCTCCTCATCGGACTCCAATTCTGATTGGAGGAAACGTTGCTGAAGTGCAACAACCGGAACAGGAATGCTGCCCCCCCTGATGCTGCTGTGCCTCAGGTCCGCCTCGAGGCTCATGTTCATCTCCAGCAGTTCATCAACTCGCTGCCTCTCGGTGTCCCGCTCCTAAAGACACATACACACACACTCATTCATCACATGAGCAACAGACTTCAAGGGGCCTCCATACAACATGTAGGGGAATCTTTCATGAAATGCGACTGTTCTGTCAAAAAAAGAAAATCTGATAACAAACTCCACAATGTTCAGTTCAAAGAAGTGCTCATTTGTATGGGAAAGACAAAAATGCTAAATCTGCATCATAGATCCACACACCGCTTCCACTTCCATGATTCTCTGACGCAGCAGAAGATTGTCCCTCTCCAGCTCACGTAGTGAGGAGCAGCGCGCCCGAGCGTCCGCCAGCTGCTCTTCTAGAAGCGTTTTGGTCTCCTGCAGCGCTGCACACAGCTGCTGCTGCTCCTGCAGGGGGCACCAAACAGAAACAAACAATGAAACAACACGATGAAGTGCACACCATTTCGTTTCATGTATTCTGTAAAGTCTGCTTTGTTCTGTAGCCACTTCCTCTAATCTGTCACGTCTATTAGTGCTTTGATTCCATTCAGTTCACTATCATCACTTAACTGTACAAAGCAACTTTAAATGGTTTAAGCTGTCAGCTGAATATATTTTCAATATAATTTCCCCTTATTATACAACTCACAGTAAAGATACAGACAAGTAAGTGAATTTAACCCAGGGTAGAACTTTCTATTGCAGCTTGGTAATAATGTGGTACCAGTGGGATAAAGTGGGATTATTACCACTTCATTACCAAAGTAATGTCCAAATAATTATCTTGTATCAAAAGTGGTTATAACTGACTCCTATTATATTGAAATTTATGTAACTGGGTACTAAACATTCTGGAGGTAATAATGTGGTAGTATAGTAATATATTATAAAAATCATTAGAATTTTTATATACTGACTTGTGGTAGTAACCTCATAAAAAGAAGGTAATACTGATTGATGCTTATTAACTGGAACCATGTGTCGTAGTTTCTGTGTAATAACCAGGAATCAGGGCTGAAAAATGCAAAACCACCTTTTTCTATCCAATTCCACATTAACAACCTATTAAAGCAAACTTCAAAAAGCAGACAACATGGTGAAAAAGCAAATCTTCCAAAATGAAGGAAAATAAGATACAATACTGAGTAATATTTTTAAGATTTCTCATAGATTTTCTGTGTTTTTAAGTGTGACTGTGTAAAATAGCAAAACTGCTAGCCTAGCACATCTGTCTAACCTAACATTAAATTAAATTCAATTTAACTTATATAGCGCCAACTCACAACAACAGAGGAAAAACTCCCTTTTAACAGGAAGAAACCTCAGACAGAACCAGGCTCAGGGAGGGGAAGCCATCTGCCCCTCCCTGAGGGTGGGGGTGAAGGGAGGAAAACAGGACGTGGCTGGCATGAGTTAATCTTGTAGGCTAGAACAAAAGGATGTATTGTTAAAGTGTGTTAATAGTATCCTAATATACTAAAGCATCGACCAATATTACCTTATAGGATAATTACTTGGATATTACTTTGACAATTAGGTGGTAATAACTGGCTATTTCATATTATTACCTTCTTGTTTACTCCTTACTACCCCACTATTACCACATTATTACCAAGCTGTAATAGAAAGTGCTACCAAACCCACCAGATGTCTCAAACTGAAAATTCTGTGAAAAATTATTATATTCCTCAGTTATTCCAATTTTAGAACTGCTAAGGTCATGACTTTGTTCTGCAAAACATGAAACAAAAATGGCTTGTTGCTGCTTTGTATTCAGCTCCATTATTCTGGCCAACAACCACAAACACTTGACATTTTCACCTAAAAAGAAAAATACAACTAACCTCGGCAACAAAAAAAGCTGCAAGATTTGCAAAATATAGCTATGTCCTAAAATATAAACCAGTTTTATAACTTTGGCTTTGCTGTCATAGGTTTGAAGTTGCACTAATCTTTTACTCCAACTCAACATAACTGCAACAAAGTAAGACAGAGTAACAACCAAGAACACTTAAATAATCACACAAGTTGGAAACAAGCTAGCAGTTTAACAAGGGTATAAAAAGCCACAACATGTTAAACCAAAAGTAATCACACCCAAACTGTCAGCAAACCTCTCTGGCAGTCGAACTGGTCCTTTTTTGGCCACCTCAGTGTCATTTTTAGCAGTATCCACACTTACGCAGATCGCTGCAAACAACTTGTGAGTACAGTGTTGTTACTACTTCTGTCACTACTAAGAAATGCAAATAAAACCCAACATGTAATGGAACTAAATTACCCTTCCAAATTGAGGGCTGATTTTTTACATATAAACATTCAGCAGCATTTCCCCCAATCAAACAGCTACACAAGAGTTCATTGTGAATTTGTGGAAATTAGTTCTAGACACACACAACATTAGAAAAATTCACCCTTCCGGCTAATATGAGCAGTCACACTGATGTTGAATTTAAGCAGGATGAATCAAAAGAGACGAGGAAGGTGATGGTGAGGACACTGCAAAGTGTTTTACAAGGATATGAGCACATTTTCTGCCCTGAACAGTTATAGTACCTCAGAATAAATCTCATTTGGGTGTAAAAGTTCCAATAACTGTAGCTGTTCTTTGTCAATGAAGCAGCTCCAGGCGGTAAATCCCAATGACATCACACAATATAATCTCATTCTCCGGCTTTGAGCTTTAGAGTTGTTCGTACTCACTCTTGATTGAAACCCTCAGGGCCGTGTGAGGGAATATATGGCTTTTGAGATTAAGTGGTACTTCTTTTAAAAAATAATAGCTACTCAGAGAAAGATTTAAAAAGGGATCTTCTTGATGTGACCTTCGCTGGTAATTTTTATATGAGGGTCTTTGTCAAGCTTGTGTGTGTACGTGTATCAAACCAATGTGAGAATGATTTTGTCCTCTATACATAACATGCTCAAAAAAAATATGTATTTTGTGGTGAGATGTAGCTGTGCTGCTTGATTTCTCTCTGGTGTGAGTTGTGTGTTTGGTGTGTGTTTGGTGTGTGTGTGTGTGTGTGTGTGTGTGTGTGTACCTTCAGCTGAGTGCGTGTGAGCTCCAGGCTGCGCAATCTGTGTTTACAGCTTTGAAGCTCAGTCTGGAGCTGCTCGGACCGTGCAGCTCGCTCTCGGGCACAGTCCAGCTCATCTCGCAGTGCACGCATGCCCCTCACATCACCCTGCAGAGAACGGTTCTGCAGGCGCACACACACACACACACACACACACACACACACAGATACACACAGATACACACACAGATACATTCATACACCAGCTGAGATGAGGTCAAAGAAGGTTGTGAACAGATCTGGGATGCAGTAAAGCAAATGTTGACAAAGTCTGATACATGAAGAAGGAAATGTGTGTGCGCGTGCACGCGCGCGCGTGTGTGTATATACAGTGCTGAAATGTACTCACGAGGATTGAAGGAAATTGAAAAGTCCCATATGGAAAAGAACGAGAACTTGAACTTACATGTATTATAATTCCTAATAACGCTTACATGTGTCATGCTATGATTTACAATGAAAGTGATAGAATTAAGTACGAATCACATAAGCAATATGTTGTGTGAAAACAATGCAGAAAAGTTCATGTGTAAAAAATAGCATGCAAGATGTCTCATAAGACTTATATATAAAATGCACATAAATATTTGCTATTTGCTGCTGGAGGGAATGCAAAACTTTAATAACTGATTTATATTTCTTTTTCCTATGTGGGCATTTTCACTGGCTTTTGGTATTATATCAAGTGTTAGATTAAGATAAAAGCTCAGCATGTATCTTCATTTAAATTACTGGAGAAATTACTCGCATACTTATATTTAAGATACCCCCAATATGTACCTTCATTATTTAATGGTATGACAAGTCTGTAAGTTTCTATTCAGGAGGAGTGCCAAGGGATAGCCAGTTTTCTTTTTGTAGAACCATTTCCTTACAGATGTTATTCCCTCATAGACATTAGAATTAGACATTAATCATTTAACAGGACAACCACCCATTTAAATTGTAATTATCTTGAGCATTATCAACAATGCTGGTGGCAAGGTGCTGCAGTGCTTAGTGCTGTCGCCTCACAGCAAGGAGGTTCCTATTTTGAAGCGACCAGCCAGCTGGGAGGCTTTCTGTGTGGAGTTTGCTTCTCTCTGGGTAGCCCAGCTTCCTCTCACAGTCCAGAGACATGCATGTTAAGTTAATTGGTGATTCTAAATTGGGCTTTAACGTGAGGTAGATAAAGTAATTGAAGTGTATAGAATAAAGAGCTGTATGAATGTGTGGTTAAATGTGGCTTGTAGTCTAAAACACTTTGATTGGTTAGTAAGATGAAAAAAGCACTATAAAAATCCCAGTCCATTTCTAACAATGAGAATAATATAAGCAAATGATAATGACAAATGAAGAATGGCAGTGATTTATGGAGTAAATTAAGCACTATGACAATAGAAAATGAAACTAAACGACTTGTCAGTGTGGGAACATTAAGACAGTATACGTATGATCATACCTGTAGTTCTGTTATGAGTCTAAACTTTCAAGTTCAGCTGGGAGAGTAACAGCAACCTTCTCCAGGCCAAAGTGTTTTTGACTAAAAAGAGCACAGTCGTATTTACAACCGAATACAGCCTAAGAGAAGTCTTTTTATTCAAGATTCAAATTGTTTTGGATGATTCTGCATTATTGTGTTTAGGTCCAGTGAGCAATAGTCTAGCTGTTGTCAAATTAGTTATGTTGTGTGTGTGTGGTAAAGCCTTTCAAAATCACCACATTAAGAGGCAAGGAACAAAAAAAAAAAAAAAGAAAAAAAAGAAGAAGAGGCACACATCAGATTTCTACCTCTGTGCTGACCTCTATTGCATGTCTGTACCTCTTTTTGAAGCTTCTGAAGCTGTTCCTCCATGGTCTGAATCTCCTGCTTGTAATCCAGTATCTGATCACCTTTATCTTCCCTAGAAAACATATCAGCACCACCAATGCAATTACACAGTTTTTCTAATGAGTTTTTTTTTCTTCTGACTTGTATCTGTGATAAAGTGGCTGATAGAAATACAATTAGAGTAGAAAATGCTGTAATATTCTGAAACTGTACTTGTCGAACTGCAGCATTTAAGATAGAGGCGTTTAATAAGCTGTGTGAATTGGATTATACCCGTGAGTGTCTCATTTGGTCCCGACTCGTTGCTCAGTTTTGTAAATCATCTTCACATTCTTGACACTGACTTTTGTCACAACTTTTCTAAGCATTCTCCTGACTTTTATCATCTCAAGCATATACTGCACGCTCACAGAAACACAGACTCACAGTTGTTGTTTAAGCCGGCGGAGTTTGGCCTTGCTGTCTGCCAGCTGGAGTAGCAGACCTTGGGGTGATTCGTCGTTGAGGCCACCCAAGTGCCCCGTCGTGGAATCAGACTGGGCCTCTCGCTCGCGACACAGCTCAGCTATTCTCTGGAAAGAAGAGGGAGAGAAAGATCAGTGATGGATGTGGAAAAGGATACAAAGAATGACTGAAAAGAAAGATGTGGGTTGAGGACTAAAGGCTCAGAAACATGTTTCTGAGGATCTCTGAAGGTGAAAACAGTGAGCGGCAGACAGTGACTAAATAAGTATGTGCTTCAGTAGATGCCAGTAAAGGTAAGATACTACTGTTTTGCTGTGTATGCATTCTTTTTACAGAGTAAGAAGCTTGGGCTGTTGTGATGTCTTAAAATGTTTTAGACTGTTTGACACTTTGTGATGTATAATTTAACTCAGATGGTGTTCAAAATACAGCAGGAGAAATTTCACACAAGGGTTAAATGTTGCAGGTAGTTTTGTACGTATAGGAAGTATGTTTTATAAAAATTAATGCAGAATGACCTTTCTATTCTTGTAATTTTGTAAAACAGTACAGCAACTGAACATTCAGATTTTACCTAGTTACTGTATTCATATAAAGCAGAGCATGGTGAGACATGGTTTCATTAGGGCTTATTTGAATCAGTGGAATTTATTTGGTAAAAATGTAAGATCTTACATTGCTTTGATCTCATATTAAGGTTGTAGCAAATGCCTTTTAATCCAATAGAAGCTTAAGACAGATCTCAGTTAAATATCAGTGGATTCAAGGGTTCAGAACATGTCTGAGATCAGAAGGCAGGAACATGAAGTGGAATCTGCGGTGCATTTATAAATGACTGTGGGGTCTATTTCAAAGAAGGAAAGTTATAGTGTTCCTTGCACTATTTTTTAAAAATACTTTTACTGTAGTCTGTTATCTCCAGTCCACCAGC
Organism: Heterochromis multidens; assembly: GCA_015108495.1. Classification (NCBI taxonomy): domain Eukaryota; kingdom Metazoa; phylum Chordata; class Actinopteri; order Cichliformes; family Cichlidae; genus Heterochromis; species Heterochromis multidens. The sequence continues at coordinate 4,464 of VUQS01049692.1, read as the reverse complement.
ATGCATTTCATTTTCCAATTCATTGCTACTTAAATCACATTAAACCTTTTGACCACAATGCCATTTCAATCCCACGGTGCACTAATGTTTTCTGAATTTTAATTACTTCTACAGGCTGTTCAGCAGAGATTTCACTGATACCAGCTTTTGTTGGTTAAAAGGCAGAATTACTACAACTGTAGGAGGTATAGACAAGGAGATTAGCTACAAAATGTCTAAAAGGTTTCAGCATTTGGTATGAAATGTTGATCCAACATGAAGCAATGAAGCTCGGATGAAACAACTTACTGAAATTGATTTAATTAATTAATTTTTAATTTCTTCAGGAAAACACATTTAATTTTCCTCTTATCACGTTGGCGTGATAGAAAACATTATAAATGTCCAGTTTTTGCATTTTTATTCATCAGAGTTCTCCAGCAAGAATCAACCAGGGACAATGATGTTAAATTCTCTTTAATGCACAATAAAGCTCACACTATGAAGTCCATACTCCCCAGCAATGCAGTTGCACCCACACAGGGGTCTGCCTCCGTCTGTCTGAACAGTTGTAGAGAGCAGAAGTGAGTCCTTTAGTGTTCTTTCCAATCAGCTATTATAACCATTATTAATTTCTGTCTTATTTGCTTATTTGCTCTCTTTGCTGCTCAACACTGTCATGTCTGGTATATGTGGCTACCACCAGCTGCCAGTTAGCCCAGAATAGCCCACAGAAACAGGAAGAGGCCTGGCTCAGCAAAGAGTTAAAACATCCACCTACTAATCACTCACTTATTTTTATTTATCATTACCAGAAGGAATTTTTTATGCAACCCTTCCAAGCTACCTCCCAGTCCACGATCTAATAAATGCTTAACTTTAGATAACCTTGGTAGAACTCGCTGTACCTTTCAATGTAAACCGCAAACTGCCCTCAAACTAGAAATCAATTTTCACCTCTGTGATCTTAGAGCTTAAATATCTGGTGTTTAATTATTCTTGTAACTACTCATTCCTTGTTCATTGTGTTGTTCTGTTGCTTTTGTCCATTCATTATGCTCTTGTGAAAGTTTATTGTTCCCTTTTCTTTGAAAGAAAAAAAATAATCACAGTCAGACTTTCTGTTTAAATTAAAAATGACAGTAGGTTGTGTGCTAGAATAATTTCTGGGTATGGTGCTTTGCAATTCCAGGAAGTCACAGATTATTTCACAGGTTTTGGTGGGGAGAATTTGGTGTATTTATATTATTACAGGCTGGATCCTTCCCTGTGAGTCTTTATTTACAGCTAACAGCTACTGGCTGCTTCATGAGAGTGGTATCATCGCTGTCATCTATCTTTTGATAAAAAAAAAAAAAAAAAAGAAAAAAAATCAAGTGTCAAGCTATTCCTTTAAGTGTTTGTGCATGAATACCTCCAACTGTGTGTCTCTCTGTGCCAGCAGGCTTTGGATCTGTTTGGCCATGGAGCTAAACACCAGCTGTAAGTCCGCACCTTCAGTCTCCACTAGCTCCTCCCACTGAAGTGGCAGCACCACACGAGGATCCTGAGTTACCTGTAACGAGGACAGGTTTTTAGGTTTCTATGACAAGATCAATATACGTCTGGGACACCTGACACAAAATAGCTCAGGCAGTGCGAGTGCTGTGTGAATACCAAGCATCTGTGTACAACAAAAAGCAAAAGCAAAAAAAAATTCTCACATTTCTTTGTGTGAAATGTGTAGAAAAATATCCAACTAATGCATGCAAAGCTAGTGATCATGTTGACAGGTTTAAAAATCTCATGGGGTGGAAGCCATACAGAAAGAAAGCAGGGGGCGCATCCATTCACACAGAAAGAGCACCCCTCACCTCTGTGATTTGTTAGGCTGAAAAACCTGGGGAGAAAAAGGCTGGGAGGCAACATGTTGTTACTGTAATTCAGTCACGCTGCTATGCAAAATGCTGTTTTTGTATTTCTAGCAATTATTCATGGGGGATATTTTTAAAAGAGGCAATTTGGCCTTTCTGTCTTATTGGAGAGGATGGTGGACAGTGACAAGAAAAAGATGAAGGAGAGACAATGATGTGACAGAGGGGGAGGTGGAGAGGTGGACATGAGGTGGAGGATCCAGCTTACAGTGGCAGCAAGGGGCACCCAGAGGTCCTTAAAAGGCTGCCAACAGAATGACAAGTAGCTCATTTTCACAACTCAGTTGAAGCACAAGGAGAAGGTATAACAATTTCATTCTCTCTGCCTACAGGCCAGACAGTGAAGGGATTCTTTGCTTAATCATGCTTGGAAACAAAAATTCTCCTAAAATTTCTTTTTCTTTTTTAATGAGTGAGGGCTTTGATTTGATTAACTGTACACTTACTTACCTGCTGAATACAACTGGCAATGTCAGCCTGGGTTTCAATGTCCAGAGACTGGATCTGCTGGATGAAGGTTTCCTTATTCTCACACTGTAGACACATGAAGAAACGGAGTCAGATGTGTATGTTAGATCAGAATACCAAAAGTGTGTTCATAGGTATTCTTCGAGTTGGCCACGAGGGATGCTTATGAGAACGTAACAGGGAAGGCTTTGTGAGGAAGACTGCTGGATGACTCTCCTTCGACTCAGACTTTTTGTAAATCGATTAGAATCTTGCACTGTTGAGTTGTCGGGCAAGCTTATCACGGCACTTTAATGTGAAGGCTGAAACTGGCCCCTGTATTAGGTTGCCAGGGTAACACAATACAAGGCTAAGACTGATGCTAGTGGAGAGTCTAATGAAACAAAAACAGTATTTCAGCACAATGATCCTGAGCTGAAATTAGAAAAGGAATTGAATCAAGTTCATCTGAAACAAGTTAATACACAATAGTGCACAACAATCTCCTTGTCTTATTTCATGCTTTACTGGGAGAATGTTTTCCTTCAGGGCTTTCTGGTAATGTTTAAGCAACAAATCTATGTAGTTAGGTTTAGTGAACCCGTACTTTTGGTTAAAAGGCACCCTTTCAAAAACATTAACCACGTCTTAGAAAGCCTGTGGGGCAGAAAGCACTGAATTCAAACTTCTCCAAAGTGCAGAAAATAAGAAAAAAAAACTGCAGAGTGGTCTATAGAGTTCAAGATGTAGGAATATGCAGATTACTTTGAACAGATTTTCCAGGCAAGAACAAGTAAAGCAATATGAAATTCTTTGTGAATGTCTTCCTATTTTTTTAAATAACATGCACAACACTGCTGTGGTCAGCCCTCAAAAAGCATGACGGTCATATGAGTGTATGATCACCTGCACTGCACTTCCTAGTAAGAGCAGCAGCAGTCGCCTGAGCTCCTCCACGGCTGCCTCTGAGGACATAGAAATAACTGTCATCATCATCATTATCATCATCATCTTCACCCCCCAGCACCATCCTCCTTGTCATTATCACCTTAATGTGCTTCACAGATAGCTGAGATATAGACTCGAACATAAAATATAATTACTTTCTTCCTGCTGAGAGACATGGCACTGATAGGATCATGTTGTTATCTTGTACCTGTTAGGGGGTCCTGCCCCAGAATGGCAACATTTGGGAGAGGCATGAGTATCAACTGCTGCAAGTCTTCCTGAAAAATAAAATAAAAAACCCTCAGGTAATCGCCTGGAAGGTCCTGTTCTTCTGCCCACAGTTAGCCAAGATAAACAAAAACACAGGAACTTCCCACCAGTTGGCTGCAATTTGTTTTGTAAACAAATAAGAGATACCTGATAAGAGTACATTGTTTTATTCTTACAGGTTGGGGAGATTTTGTACAACTTCAGTATAATATATTTCAGTGCATCTTATTCTCTACTTATTCTCTAAGTGTAATCGAAACAAAGAAAAACAATATGATGACAATATGATGATACCAGTGAAGTGCAGCTAAACCACTTAGCACTTCTACTGTTGCCCTTATGGGTATAACAAATAGGTAATGTGGGTACAGTGCATCCGGAAAGTATTCACAGCGCTTCATTTGTTCCACATTTTGTCATGTTACAGCCTTATTTCAAAATGGATTAAATTATTTTTTTACCTCAAAATTCTACACACAATACCCCATAATGACAAAGTGAAAAAAGTTGCAAATTCTTGCAAATTTATTAAAAATAACAGCCTTTGCCATGACACTCAAAATTGAGCTCAGGTGCATCCCATTTCCACTGATCATCTGTCAAATCTTTCTACAACTTGATTGGAGTCCAACTGTGGTATATTCAGTTGATTGGACATGATTTGGAGAGGGACACACCTGTCTATATAAGCTGCCATAGTTGACAGTGCATGTCAGAGCACAAACCAAGACATGAAGTCCAAGGAATTGTCTGTAGACCTCTGAGACAGGATTGTATCGAGGCACAGATCTGGGGAAGGGTACAGAAAAATTTCTGCAGCATTGAAGGTCCCAGTGAGCACAGTGGCCTCCATCATGCATAAATGGAAGAAGTTTGGAACCACCAGGACTCTTCCTAGAGCTGGCCA
>VUQS01049683.1:31078-43227 GCA_015108495.1 Heterochromis multidens | reverse complement strand
ACTCTGACCTTAACTGAGACAAGTGAGGCCTGCAGTTCTTTAGATGATGTTCTGGGTTCTTTTGTGACCTCCTGGATGAGTCGTTGATGCGCTCTTGAAGTAATTTTTGTAGGCCGGGCCACTCCTGGGAAGGTTTAGCCCTGTTTCAAGTTTTCTTCATTTGTGGATAATGGCTCTCACCGTGGTTCACTGGAGTCCCAAAGCCTTAGAAATGGATTTGTAACCCTTTCCAGACTGATAGATGTCAATGTCTTTGTTTTTCAGCTGTTTCTTTAGATCGTGGCATGATGTGTTGCTTTTTTAGCCTGCTTCACTTTGTCAGACAGGTTCTGTTTAAGTGATTTCTTAATTCAGCAGGTCTGGCAGTAATCAGACCTGCGTATGGCTAGTGAAACTAAACTCAGCTTTACAAAAAATTTGGTTAATCACAATTATTGATGATTTAACAAGAGGGGGCAATTACTTTTTCACACAGGTCCAGGTAGGTATGGATAGCTTTTTTCCCTTAGTAAATGAAATCATCATTTAAAACTGCATTTTGTATTTACTCAGGTTATCTTTGTCTAATATTAAAAATTGTTTAATAATTTGAAACATGTAAGTGTGACAAATATGCAAAAAACTAAGAAATTAGGAAGGGGGCAAATATTTTTTCACACCACTGTATATTCAGCATGATCAGTGCAGTGAAGGTCCACTGATACAATAGTATGACCTGCTCAACGATCCTCATATGCAAGCAGAACTTTTAGTTCTTTAGGTCAGTAGTTTAGGTCAGTACTCCGAATATTCTCACACAGCAACAGTAGTAAATAGAAATTACACATTAGTTCAATTTTATTTTTACAACTTTATGGAAAATTCACACTGCATTTGGATTGAACTTTAGTTAGTGAAACAGAAAGACTTGGTAAAGGAATTTGCAGTAATGGCAGTTGATCAGATTTGTTCTTTGTTGAACCTTTTGGGGGTTTTTTTCTTGTCGAATATACAACTATACAGTTAAAAAAAGCTTTGTATTTACTCTAAAAAGTGCTTCTACTTCCTTAACCAATCAAGAAGATGTTCACCTTCTGTGTAAATTAAAGCACACACAATTAAAAACCAAGACCATAACAAATGCTATTAGACTAAATAAATTCACAAAAAATAGAAAAACCCACTTAGTGTTTTGCCTCTCTGTCAGTTCAGAAATTGTCAGGCTTTGAAGTAAATGAATTGCTCTTAATTGTAGGCTTTCTTGTTTTTACATCTCTGCTTTTCTTGTCTAAATGCAGACTGAATTGAGTTGTTTCCTGTGGATATGGGTGGAACACCCATGTTCATATGAGGCCAGAACTAAAAAAGCCTGTGAGAGTTTTATGACAGAATTTAAAGAGTGCTATGTGTAAATTATAGTATGTTAAGAGATTGCTATAATAATCACCTTCCACTGAATCAAGAAAGCGTTAATTTCTAACAAGTTAAAATTCAAAGCATAATAAAAATACATCGCACATACTACAACAATAAAACCTTTTATGTGTGTGCAGTGTACTTCCTGTTACATAATTAGTGGCTAAATAAAACACATACATGCATGTCAGTTTATGAGAAGATGAAGCCTAAAGCTTTCCATTTTTGCCCACAGGCATTGGGATGGTTTGTGTTTGTGAGACAGTGTGAGTGTGTAGGAGGAGGAGAGATTTCTATTGTGTCACAGAGAATGGCAGTAGTGTTTGTGATCACTGTGGCGTCACGCATGCAGTGTCTGGCCTTGAAGTCTTTCTTATGGACTCACACTGCCAGTGTGAGGGCCTAACAATGTAGGGAGTGAAAACACTTGTACAAGCAGCTGGTGGACTGGAGTCAGATGTTATGATGAGCTGATATTATCTTCTGTCTTCCATAAGAGATTTCATAGCTGAAAAGGCTTGAATACACCAGAGCTCTGACCTGGATTGTTATCAAATGGACAGGAATAAACTTGTAAGTGTTGGTACTACACTTTCCTCAGGAAACACCTGCCATGTCTGGCCAGCTGCAGCCATTTTATATTTAGTTGTAATTGTTTAAGCTTACATAACTGACATATTGTGTTCTCGCCATTTCAGTTTGCGATTATTCCTCACGGAGGTTGTGTGCATAGTCTTTGACCTCTCAGCAAGGGTTAACATAATGCTAAAATGATAGCACGTTGTTTTCCCTCCAAAAAGGGCACTGTCAATTATTCTTTGAAGTCTCAGGTTCTCCTTCACTTGGCATGCTGTGGTTTCCCATTGATATTTCAAGTAAAAGGCATCCTGCCCCTGCCTACTATTCCCAAAACCTGGGACGAATGCCTTCATATTGTTGGTTTAGTCTATTATGATGCTAATGTCTGCCTGAGACCCTTGAGTCATCTATCACGGATGACAGGAAAGCTGGGGCCTTTGTGTTGGCTTACGACACAGGCATACACGCGCATGCACACACACACACGGAAACAAACACAAGTGGGTGGAAGTCTAAATAACTAACTAACCCAAAAAGCTAATGCAAAGGTTTATAGCTTTTCAGTAATCAGAGATGCATTGAGTACTGCAATTACTGCAACTAATTATTTTCATAATCCATTAATCATTTGGTCAAACATGCCCAACCCTTTTCAAAAGGCCCAAGATGATGTCATCAGATTATTTCGCCAACCACCAATCTTAATGCCCCAAATATTTAATTAGTAATAATTAGGAGAAAATTAAAAGCTGCAAACTCTCACATTTTAAGAAGCTGTGACTTTGAGTGAGAATATTTAATTCTAATCAATTATCAAAATAGATCCTATTGATTAGTAATTTTGTGTTTCATTTACTGCTGATGAGCCAGTCATTGTAGCTCTAATGTGTCAATGTTCAGAGAAAGCACATGGATAAGTTTACCTCCCAGAAGCTGTGAAGCATTTTAAATAATGATGTAACAAGAAAACGTGTGTACAGATGCCATTGCACTGAGAGATGATTGTTATGTTATTAATGTGGTGCCCTTTGATAATCTACGGCCTTAATTTATGGTTAATGATGTATTTTTGTAATGCACTGGTCAGTATTGTAGTGTTGCCTTCTGTTCTGTGAGGCTGCCCGGTCAGGGCCTAGCTAAACACAGACAGTCGAGTGGTAGAAGTCACACACACATGTGGGCAGTCTGCCGACTGCTTCTCTGCCAAGCCCGGCGCTGTGTCATGGCAAAGTGCTGGGCCAGATGTGACTGTGGTTGTGCCTGCATTAGAGGAGGAAAAAAAAGTCCTGTTACAGGAAATGAAAGCTTTTAAAAAGAGAAAAGGGGGAAAAAAAACTGAAGAAGAGCTGTAAACTATTCTTATTTCTTCTCAGAAGGATGTAATCAAACCAGTTAAAATGTTTAATATGCCATTACTTAAATTAGCTCCGGTATTTATGTTACACAGGTTAATAAAGATTATGGTAATTCAATAACAAACCTTCTTCTTTACATGCCAGTAAAGATTCAGCACTGCTTTACTTAAGATTACCACTGAACATTTATCATGAACATTTGCATTAAAGATGATAAAGCCACATGGAATTTTTTTATGGTTTTATATAACTAGTTTTTAAATTGAGTAGGTTTGGTAAGTTAAAGAGGAATGTTGGACTAAAACAGTTTTTTGTTTTTTTTGTTTTTAGCTGAGGATCATTATTAGTCCTTAAATTAGGACTGCATTAAGCTGATCTTATTCTGTATTATGCATGTATATCAGTAATCATAATTCCTCAAACCTTATAATCTGAGAAAAGCTTTTCAAATATTCTTCAAACAATTGGTCAGTTTATTCTTAAGTCACTTGATAGGAAATTAACTTGCAACTGTTTTGTTAAATTAATTATGCATTATAGTCAGGGGACAGCTCAGGTTGAGCAGTTTGGAGACAAAGTAAGATAGGCAAGGTTGAGATGATTTGGACATGTGCAGAGGAGGGATAGTGGATATGTTAGGCAAAGGATGCTGAATATGTAGCTCCCAGGCAGGAGGAAAAGAGGAGGACCACAGAGAAGATTGATGGATGTAAGGAGGACATGGAGAGGACTGCTGTGACAGAAGAGGATGTAAGGGATAGGTTGAGATGGAGGCAGATGATCTGCTGTGGCAACCTAGAAGAGGTCATTTGTAACAAACAGACCCAGGACAGGCAGGTTTGCCGGCAGAAGTGTGGCTTTTATTGGCACGAACACAGCTGTTACAGTTGGCGTCGTCTTTACGCGGCTTTTCAGCTGCGGCCCCAACTCGGCTCCTGCAGCTCGACAGCCGCCGCGGCTACCAGCCTCGGCTCCCGCAGCTATCCCAGCTCCCGGGCCTCCACTCCCGCTTTCGCCGCCTTTCCAGCCGTTGGATCTCCGGCTCAGCCCCCGCGACTTGTCAGCTGCTCCACGGCTCGCCAGCTGCCACTTTCCACTCTCCGTTCTTCTCTTTCTCGTCAGGTCTCGGCGTCCTCATCAAGTAGGGGAGGCCTAATTGACTCATGCCAGTCTGGTGTGCTGGCTGGCCTCCCCTGACGCCACGCCCTGACTCAACTGCCACATCATTTTTTTCAAATAAATAGCCATTTCATTTGTGTAAATTTGTTATGTTTCTTTGTTTTAAATGAAGCTAACTTAATGATGATGATGATGTGAGGCTCTGCCTCACTTTCTGTAAAATATAGAAATAGTAATGCATTTATTTTGGGATAGGGTGAGTTCAAGTTTCACCACGTGTTGTTGCTTAACCGTTGGAGATCCACCAGTATACAACATAATGTTTTTTTAAAAGTGTCCTCTTTGAAGCAGTGATAAAGGTTTTTATTGTCTGTTTCCTTAGAACTGAAGACTCTCTCTATACTCTCTATACGTTTGTCAATCACATCACTTTAAATCCGCTCTAGCAGTGTCTGTAGACACTGCGTTGTTCAGTGGGATAAAAGAATGTAAACCTTAAAATGTGCATATACAAACTAAAATTCTTACTTTTTCTTTATTGGAAATCTTTTCTATGTTTTTGTTCTTCTGTGAGACACTTAGTATCAAAAGGCAGAAGGAGGGAATTGATTAAAAAAAAACAAATTAAAAAAACAAAAAGCCATATAGTGCGTCTTCCATACATTTGATCTGTCTAATGCTTGAACACAGTTATCCCAGAATTTTGTGGTATGAGTCCATTTTACACATAACTACACTAAGCACAACTTTATTAGTAGAGGTTTTTCTTTTCTGGTGAAGATAAAAAGACGTCACAGGCAAGAACCTTAATTTTTGTGTCTTTAATGGCTATGCTCATTGTGGACTAATTCTTTAAATGTCAAGAAGTTGGTTTCATTAACCCCACAGATATCAACCTTGGATTATGACTATTTGAGTCATGACACACCTCCATTAAAATTTATAAAGAAGTATTTCTTTCACTGTTATGTTAATCGTGATGGATTTTAGAAGTCTAACATACAACAGAAGTTAAAGCTTAAATAATTATTTAATTTGTTAACTGATAGGAAAATAATCTGCAGCATTTCGATTATATAATTCCTTCCACCATATGATAGTAAATTTAGTATCTCTTTAACCTGAACTGTAACTGGCATGCAACTGAGAGTTTAATAATTTTTTATAAATAAACAGTTTTGTGTGTAAAATGCCAGAAAACTGTACAAAAACTGTAAAAACAAAACAAAAACTGTACAGAAAATTGCAAATATTAAAAAAATAAGTAAATATACATACATACATACATCAGCCTAACTTTAAGTTTCAGTCCTTCAAATGTTTGAGTTCTCTGAGTTGAAGAGGAATTCATTCATTTTAACCACAATTACTGTTATTATGGATGTAGAGTTTAAGTCTTTAAATGTTGATTTAGAAATTGGGGATTTTATTTCTTTCTCTAAGGTTAGTTCATAGTAGACTGTGACAATACACCCCATTGTTATTCACAAAAGACCGAGTCTATCCGAAGGTTCTTGGAGAAAGGTTGCTGAGGACAAATTGGATTTCTGACGGAATGAGGAATCAGCTACTTGGGGACTATCCAGAGAAAGTTGAGCTGCCATCTCTTTGTGGGGCTTCTGCTGGAGTGCCATTCATATGTCGCAGATCCTCCAGAGTCATTCAAATTCAGAGAGAAAGTTCACTCTGACCAGTTTTAGGGCTCCAGCTGCTGAACAGAACAAATCTGCTCAGGGGTAACACTATAAATATTTAATCCTTTTCCCATTGCTTTGATTGACATGAAGACCCCATAAAGAGTTAATTTCCTCAGCCCTCTCCCAGCTTTGCTGCAAGGCCTTTACTTAACCCCTAGAGGCTGACTTTCAAAACTCATAATACTAAGAACAAAACACAGGAAACCATACAGACAAAAAGATCTCCAGCTCTGGCTATTTTCCAGCAAACTATAAAGTCCTATTAATAATATTATCAGTAATAATCATTAGGCTGATTAAAAATATTACTTAAAATGTCAGTTCTAGTTGAGATTTACCTGACAAAAATAAAATGTTGTCAGTAATTTAACACACTGATAGTTTTACCATTTGACCTTCCTTGACTTCAATCTTCATGTTCTAAATAAAATTAATTGTTTATGTTCAAATCTGACAAAAAAGAAATGTAACCAGATGTTTTAAGTATTAAATACTTTAACCTATGTATGTAAATTATCAGTGCTCATTGCAGATGGGTGCTCTAAAGGAGAAGAATCAAGAAGGAATCTCTATTGCCTTTACCTCCCTTAATGCATGTGAACTCACTGCAAATTAAATTAACATAAAGAGGATTTCAGTTAAACAGTTTATTAGCTTTATAAAGTGGATTTAACAAATCAGTGTCAGTGCTGTAAATTATTGAATCAGCATATCCTCAACCTAAGAAAGCACAACTTTTCATTTGCTTCAAAGACTATCATAATTATTATTATTTATTTATTTTTTATTTTTTGTAGAAAGCATTTTTTCTTTGTTATGTTGTGTAAAACATTGTACCTGGTGAATTTCAGGCGTAAAAGCAGAGCTGCATCTAAAACGTTTTTAGTCCTAAATGTGGACGGGTCACATTTTTTTTTTTAACAATTGTTTTGCAGCACAAACACAAGCAAGAAAAAAAAGAACGCAGGGTAGCCAGGACCCACTGAGCTTTTTTTTTTTTTCCAGCCTGGTGAAAAGAATGAATAATTCAACAGTAAGCAAGCTTTCAGCTGGTCATTTGTGTGCTTTGATCTGGGAATCAGGAGTTTGCATGAATGCCTGTATTGTCATGTTGTGCTGCCACAGTGCGTGAATTATTGAAAATAGTGCAGGTCTCTGCTTTATCTGGTAAAGTTTACATGGCAGGCGGACTGGATAGACATGATGGACGTGTAAATCCCTAAATGTTGTTAATGTGTAGAGTGAGGTGACACAGCAAGGGTTACTTGGAACTCCGCTGCATGAATGTTCAGTGTGAAAAGAGCTTCAGGGTCAACCAACAAACTACAGGTTGACATCACAAGCTCTTCTTTGCTAAACAGTAAAATATGGAGGTGTGACACCTAGACGGTATTAAAGATCTCCTGTTGCTGAACAGTATGTTCATTATTTTTTATTTAAACTTAAAAAGCTGGGCTTTGACTTTTTACTGTAATATTCAAGAGGCTATAAGATAAATGATAAACTAATTTTAGTCATTTTCTAATGGGAATATTTTTGGAAATTATTTGTAAACTTTTTTTTTTAACATCCCTTTACCTTTAGTTTAGAATAGTATGATTGAAAATAATTGATGCCTGAATGGTAGACCTAAAACAGTCATTAATTTATTATTGTATATTAGGTTATAGCAAAGTCAGTTGTTAAATCATTGAATTTGTTGTTGTCTTTTTAGGCAAAATGGGCAAAAAAATTACTTGCCAGATTCTCAAAACATATTCAGGATTGTCTTTGATAGAAAACCTAAAATCTTTAAGTTTTTAAAAGACAATGGAACAAAACTTTCAAATTCATTGAGTGAAGTTGCAGTAACAAAAAAAGTAAGCTCTTATGTGTCAAGCATAAATTAAATAATTACAAAAGACATGGACATGCTTAGGGTTGTATTTCAAACTACTCTACCTACCTTTTTTTTTTTACATTTAGCAAACTTAATTGTTGGTGCCAACTTTGTCATTATAGGAAGGTAGAAAAATGTCTTTCACTAACCTTCATAATGTGGGTTTGTCTAAACTTTCTACTATATTACACACAATTAAACCTCTAAGATTTATGCTTGTGCTCCATTATATTTTGCAATCCCTGATGTGTTGCTATTAACAAATTGTCATTCCTTTCTGACTCCCTAAGATATAGCTGATTAGCACATCTGCAGGATGTTGTGGTCTATTGTGTCATAACAAAAGTAAGGCCTTTAATTGATAATGGAGGAAAGGTAGAAAAATGTTTCATTATATTAAGGGTTTGGTGAATTTCATAGAGAACTAGAGCAGATCCATGGCATTGGTTAGCTACAGCTGGACACATAATTAGAGTGCCTCCTTACCTATAATTTGTGTAATAGTTTTGGTTGGCGGCATGTTATTACCATATGAAAAGGCTAAGCAGGGGTCATGTGCATTGCTACAGCAATTAGAGCAGAGCTGAGGGCAGAAGAATGTTTGGGGCTGTTGTTAATTGGAAATCTCTACAAAGCTATGCTTCAATTATAATTTAGTCAGAGCAGCACTGTTTTAAGCCCAATGTATTCAGTTGCCATTATTTTCTGTAATAGTATGAACAGCAAGGCCTGTTTCCTTTCAAAGCATAGGGCTTTGAAGAGAATGAGATTGAATTAGATAAATTTTAAAGGCCGTGCTGCTGCTGTGAGTTTTCTTTATTCATGCTAATGTCACACGATGTTGTCATAGGAAAACTGGATCAGGTTTGTTGAAGAGGTGCTCATACATCGTTACATTATAGAGTTATAACCCTGAGTTTTTTTATTGTCAGCTATGAATAAAACTAAGCATCCATCAGATGACATTTTCATCATTCAAAATTTATGTTTTCAAAAGTCAACCGTATTTATTGACTGATTAACATGATTTTTAACTCTGTTAGCTGTTAGTTGTTTTTTTTTTTAAACAGTGGCACATAATCTTCATTTATTCAGTCATTCATTCATTTTGATGCGGCTTAACAACATTAATTAATTATAAAATGCCCTTAAATCTGACTGTAAGTCAATAATATTTTACACAGGATAGATTTGAACAACTGTGTGAAGTACAGACATCTCCAATCCACCCCACTATAAAATAAAAAAACAAAGGTAACCCTGTGTAACCCTAAAGAGGTAGTTTTAATCATAAACTATTACCATTTTTTGCTTGTGGTTGATCCTAGAGTGTTTTCTTGTTGTCAAAACTTAAATTCAGATGCACTTCTTAATAAGCATGCTTGTGTTTGATTGTTGCAAAACTAAAATCAGAAGCAACCAAAGTCTACAGACAATGGCAAGTGTTCAGAATGCAGCAGTTTCTACTCCGGCCTTAAGAGTACTTCTGATTGGTTTTTTTTGTTTGTTTTTAAGTACACTCCTCTTCATTTTTCTGTTTCTCCAGGTCGAAATGAGCTCATAGCGAGATACATTAAGCTCCGGACTGGCAAGACGAGGACCCGAAAGCAGGTAAGACGATAGGAGACGTCTCTGTTACATGAGTGTCAGAGGACTGTCAAATCTGAATGCGCGCAGACTGCTGCCTTTATTTCTAAAGGAGAGAAACAAAGCAAGACAGAGAATGAGACTATGCTAAGCTGTCTAAGATTTCTGAGTCCCCTGTCACTGCTGTGTTACAAGAAGAGATGAACCTAGATATGACATTTCCATACTTTGCACTTAAAAGTAGACACATATAGTTGTAGGTTTTTAGAGGTAAAGAACATAATTATTTAAATTTAAAATCTTTTATATGTCATCCTTTTATTTTAAATGCAATGCTTAATTTTCTAAAATAAAGAAGCTGCACACTATCAATTTAAGAGCAAATTGTCATTTGATTTGAGTTGCCACAGTAGCTTAACAGAGAAAAATTTCTTCCTTATGACTATCATAGATGAGTAGATAAATGTACTTAAGATGAGATAAGAAGTTCCCAAAAGTTGGCAAATTACTATGTTAGAGTAGTCAATTAAATAAAGAATATAAATAAATGAGGACCTCAGTAAATCAACATCTACTATAATAGAATAAGGAGCTTAAATATAAAGTCAATGCAGGTATTGTGGTATGAGGTACGTTATTAATGGAAACATGAAAGCCTTAATGCAGTCCTGTTTCCAAGAAAAGTTGAGGTGCTTTGTAAAATGTAAGTAAATGCAATGTTGCAAGAATGCAACGTTATTTAAATGCTATGTTAAAGTTGAAGTTGTTAACATGACATATCAAAGATTGATACTTACAGATTTTATTCATTAATTTATTGAAAAACCTGTATTCAGTGAATTTAATGCCAGCAACGTTTCAAAACAGTTGGGATAGATATATATATTGCTCGATATGTCATTATGGTTAGGAGCTGAAAAGTCATTGGCTGCAGGCAGGCCATACTCCTTTTCTATAGAGCCATGCTGTTGTACTGCAAGCAGAATGTGGTTTCCCGTTATCTTGCTGAAATACACAGGGGCTTCCCTAAAAATCAATGTTATCATGTGTTTCTCCAGAACCTGCATTTATTATTCAGCATTAATGGTGCATTCACATATGTGCACGTTACCCATGCCATGTGCATTAAATGCCATCATACCATAAGGGTTGCTGGCTTTTAAACTGTGAGCTTCTTTAGTCCACAAGGCACGACATCCATAATTCACTTCAAATTCTCTGGTGTCAAACTACATGACAGTTTTCCACCTCAGTCAGCTGTTCCCCTTTCATGCGGTGACGTTTCTAAATCCTGTTTAGAGGTTTATTTGTTTTTTTGGATAGTAGAGAATCATGTTTTGTGTTTAATGCCGTGCTGCCTTCAGTTCAGTGGTATTAAGCTTGTCCCTTATGTACAGAGGCTTCTCCAAATTCTCTGAATCTTTTAATGACATTTATGTACAGTAGAAAGCCCCCAAATTCTTTGTCATTTTAATTTGAGATGGGCAAACCTATCCCCATCTTTACCTTTTAGTCATTTTACTAATAAACATAATCCATTGTGAGAAGTTCCTTCAGGTTTGTGTGTGGATTTTTTTAGCACACAATTTGTCCAGTCTTTAATTCATGCTGTCCTACCTTATTTGAAACATGTTGCTAACTTCAAATTAAACTTAAAATCGTATAGGTTTTTTTGTATAGTTATCAAATTTATACAGGATTTACAATATTATTATTACACATTTTGTTTACATCTTATATAGAGTTCTGCTCAGATTTCTAAATCAAACTTTAATATGTCATGTAAGCATGATGTAAATAATACAGAATTCAGTATTCTTAATCTTTATATTTCATATGAATTGAGATACTGAAATAAATCAGATTGCTGTTGTTTATTGTCATTATTAATATTGATATTGCCCATAAATTTTCTTGACTGCTTATCCAACTTAGGGCTGTGGAGGCAGGGACTATCTGAGCTGTCACAGGAGGAGAGGCAGGGTACACCCTGGGGGGGTTGCCAGTTTATCACAGAGAAAGACTATCACAGACTTTTAGATCCATGCCTGTAGTTAATTCAAAATCACCAATTAACTTAACATGCATGTCTTTGGAGTGTGGAAGGAAGCCTGAATAATCTGAGGAAACCCACACAGGCACAGGGATAACATGCAAACGCCACACAATAAAAATAATAATAATAATAAGTAGTAAGTTACTTTCAGCTGCTCCTTTGCCACAAGGGGTCATGACAGTGGGTAACGCCACTTGTTTCATTTGGTTTTTACACTGGTTGCCTTTTCCAACGCAACCCCAAAGGGGATTTGTGTCTCAGTCTGAAATTGAACTAACAACCTTTCGCTTGCTAAGCGAATTTGTTAACCACTACACTACTGGAGGAATAATAATAATAAAAACATTATTATTATTATTATTATTATTATTATTATTATTATTATTATTATTATTATTATTATTATTATTATTATTATTATTATTATTATTATTATTATTATTATTTCTTTCATTGTCTACCTGATATTGAATAACTTTAAT
>VUQS01049683.1:9471-26601 GCA_015108495.1 Heterochromis multidens | reverse complement strand
TTTTTTTTTTACCTTTTTTTATTTTTTTTTTTTAAAAATTTTATTTTTTTTTTTTTTTTTTTTTTTTTTTTTTTTTACTGACATTTGAAGGTCTATTGCTGATATGTTTTTTACACATAGCTCAGACTTGAATTAACTACAGTGTTTGAATTGCAAATTTACAATAAAACCTTGTTTGTTTGCATTTAGGTTACAAATATGGTGAGTATTTGTTTTCTGCTTGTGATGCTGTGTCTGCTTCAATTAGGACCTGCCTTGTCCTTCAGCTTCTAGTTTTGCATTTGTGCTGCTGCCACAGTAACACAATACCGGCTGCCCAGTGTTTATTGGTGTCCGTGTGTCATCATGCTATGAGCATACTGTAGCTTGACTCTGCTCCATCAGCATGTACTGCCAGCATGCTTACCTGTAGCTTCTGTCACCAGTGAGTTGCATGCATGCGTTTGCCAGTCTGTATGGGTGCAGTCTGCTGCAGCGTAAAATTTATAGTGCACTTCTTCAGGCTTTCACTGTACTTCAAATTAAATCCTTATAATTTAAAAACCTATTTTCCACAGATTAAACAAAAGGAACTAACTGAAATTGTGGGGGGAAAAAAAAAAACAAACTATTAACCAAGTTTGATTGGTGTCCTTCAGTTTTAGTTGAGAAATTCTTTGTGTTTAGAGGCGTTGTGTTTTGACATGCAGACAAATGCAGCCTTGATGGAAGGACTTCTGAATGAGTTTTTAAAAAACTATATTAGTCAACAGGCAAACTTTCATTTAAGTGCATACCACTGCTAGCTACGGTATATTGGAATTCAGTCGGCACATACCTTTAAAAAAAAGCCTACACGTAGCATAGCAATGGCAATGCTGCTTCTTTTAACCTGCTTGCTGTTTACTGTTGTGAGAGAGGTCAGTGGTGCTTTCAGTATGTTGTTTAGAGTCTCGTTTGTGCTACCTCTGCAACATGCCCCTTCTCTTCCTTCTGTGCGAGTGCTAAGCCTTTTGTGACTGCTGTTAAAGGACCAAGCTGTGAAGGACAAAGCGCTCCAGAGCATGGCCTCCATGTCCTCGGCTCAGATCGTCTCTGCCACGGCTATTCACAACAAGCTCGGCCTGCCAGGCATCCCTCGCCCAGCCTTCCCTGGAGCTGGGGTAAGAGCCTTGCCGACACCCTGCTATTGATCCATCCTGTCCAGCTTCACCCAGGGCAGCAATAGGGCCAACCACACCAAAACCCAGGCCAAATCACATTACACACCACAGCTTTGCACAACTGCCACTATCAGATAAGCACATGATCAAAAGGAGTGGTAGTCAAGATAACTATATCCACTGAACATGGAGCTAAGAGCCATTCTGATCTTGTCACTAACAGCTGCTCACAATTGGATGTTCTTTGTTCTTTGTTGTTTATTTATATTTCTAATTCTGTAGTTATGGCAGGGTATGATTTCGGCTGGTCAGCCAGGATCATCACAAGAGTAAGTAACTTTATAAAAAAAAAAAAAAAAAGTGTGCGTGTGTGTACACACACACACACACGTTCATCTAATGACTGTCTTTTTCTGTTCCAGTATTAAGCCTTTTACCCAGCAACCCTATCCCATCCAGCCAGCAGTCACAACAGCCATTTCAAGTGAGACTTCACCTTATTATATATTCTTGACCCTAATTTCTTAATCCAATAACAATGTAATAACTGTAATGCATTGTTATTGTTTCTGATTGTTTTGAAACATTTTAGAGCCTCCTTAGTTGTTGGTGTGATTCTTTTTAAATTCCCTGCATATTTTTTTGCCATAAGATAAATATTATAATCGAGAGATGCCTGCTTAGAGATAATGAAATACATGCAGGTTTTTATTCGAATTCATGCACAGTAGAAAGAAAGTAAAGACTGAGAGTCTGGGTTTAAGAATAAATTAAGTTTCAGCAACAACATTTTTTACCTGTTAGCTATTTTTTTCCTGCTGCTCATTCATATATTATCAATCGGAGGGAATCAGAGGGAAACAATGTGTTAAATTTGCAAAATTCTGCCATGCAAACATTTGCAAGAAAGAAAAGTAAACATGTAAATTTCAAAATGTGCACAGACCACTGATTTGTTCTTGCACATGTTAAGATTTTTGTGAATCTCCACATAGATATTTAATTAATTTTGCTTGTATCATGAACAAACCTGACTCCTAACCGACATATCCCAAAACTTTCATATGACATGAGTTTAAAGTGAACTAGTGTTTCAGATTGAACATGTTCATGCTCTGCAACCAACAGAAAGAACAAATATTTTGTTGTTCTGGGGTTTCTGCAGGTTTTGAGCCCACAGCAGCTCCAGCACCCACGGCGCCAGCGTGGCAGGGCCGCTCCATCGGTACATCTAAACTCAGACTGGTGGAGTTTTCTGCCTTTCTGGAGCAGCAGAGAGACCCAGACTCAGTGAGTGGAAGTATTATACCAAAGAATGAAATATCACTATCTCATAGTGTTCATTCCCACCTCTTATCATCTAGTCCTTTCCTCTATGAATACACTGGGACATTTTCCCAGGCACAGAGTCAGCTGAGAGGAGGCCAAAACAAGCTAAGAGGGGTGAAGGCTGGCCTGTAGTGATACACGGCATAGAGACCTGCAGAAATAATGAATGACTGCATATTAATCTGTTCCTTTAAAGAAATCTGTATACATGCTTGAAATCTCAACAAGACAAAACTTATATTTTTGACTGCTTTAGCAATTCAGTGTTTGTTTTCATTTTAGGGTGCAGTTTTTGCATTGATAACATAGGAACAGCCTTTAATCTTAAATGCAACTTAAGGCTTGAAGATGTTGCATTTGCACTCAGGGCTGTGTGCTGGAGAGTCTGTTCTGTGAGCTTTTACACTGAAGTGCAGCACCACATGACAGAGTTTCAGACGGTCACAAAGAGGGCAACAAACCTTTAAAAATAAAACGTTTTTTCTGTGATTTGCTGCTTCTGTTTTATTTTCTTTTGGCTCTCTGTCATGGGTTTGAGGTTTAACCGACACCGATTTTTACCCACATTGTAAAACCAAATTCAAATATTGTCATTTAAAAGCTTAAGAAATGAAACAAATCAGACAAAACAACTGACAAAGCGCTCACTGTTTGTTTTATATTATTATTTTAATAATAATTGTAGTCTTTGAGGCAGAAATATTTAGAGATTTTCATGTGACCAAAGACGGTAAGCTTGTCTAGTAATAATTTATTTTTAGAAAATAAATGACAGTTTTGGGTACTTGTGCCATCATGATTTGAGTTTCTCGACTTTGGCTGAAGCAGTCTGCCATTCCCGGCTTTGTTTAATAGAAATGAGAGGATCAGTTTATTTTGGGGGTTAGTGAAACATAAATGTCATTACCTAATTTGTATATCATAAAACAGGAAAGTTGCTCAAAACTACTCAGACTGACAAATAAAAAAGCAATGTTGCAGAGGGTTATTTCTCATCATAGTGTGTTATCAGTCTAATCCTGGCTACCACTTGCTTATTACAGTGATTACTTCAGGACTGTCACATCAGATCTGGCTTAT
Source organism: Heterochromis multidens (assembly GCA_015108495.1). Taxonomy (NCBI): domain Eukaryota; kingdom Metazoa; phylum Chordata; class Actinopteri; order Cichliformes; family Cichlidae; genus Heterochromis; species Heterochromis multidens. The sequence goes on along the minus strand of VUQS01049683.1, from coordinate 23,050 downwards.
TTTGCTTCAGTAAACCTTTCTGTGCAGATGACTTTCTGAATATTGATATTCACTTCTTTTTTTTTTTTATGTAATTATATGTAAGCTTCTATTAAATTCAGACTGCAAAACAAAATAATATGACTTTAAATAGTTGCATCTTTTTTTATTCAAGTATGCATCTCTCATAATTTTTTGTTTTACTCTTTCAGTACAACAAGCACCTGTTTGTACATATCGGGCAGACGAATCATTCCTACAGTGACGCTCTGCTGGAGTCGGTGGACATTCGTCAGATTTACGATAAATTTCCAGAAAAGAAAGGAGGACTGAAGGAGTTGTACAGCAAAGGCCCCCAGAATTCCTTCTTCCTCATAAAATTCTGGGTGAGTGTAATTTAGAAGCAATGTTGATGAGTAGATGAGTGTCTGATAAAATTGCTTTGTTGCAGCTTGATTAGGCTCTCCATACATAAGTATTAATTTCACTGTAACCTTTTGCGCATTGTGAAATATTTGATCAAACAATCCTGTTTAGTAATAGTGTGTTCCGGTTTGTGCTTAGTGATTGGGTGTAATCAGTCTACACAGAGAAGATTGCTCTCAATGTTTGCAGAATGCACTCTGCTATATTTGGACTTGCATAGCAGGAGAGCTTTTGATCAAAGCACCCACTAATTCAGTGTAATATCTCCAAACAATGAAGTGACCTGGTTGCACTCCTAATGGCTGTTTAAACATTGCATGCATTTCCTCCCTGATGCAAAATGCTAACTAGCGGCAGCAAACAAAGTAGGACCGTATGCACTTGGACCAAGTCCCCTCAAATTCCTTTTGAAGTGACCGAGAAATTTAAATTTCAAATGAAAGGGAGAATCTGCACAATAATGAATGTATAACTGCTTTGCTTAATGAAGGAGGAGAATGTTGTAGGAGGATGTCTCCCCTTTTTGTGTCCATAATGAACAGGATGTTCAGGGCACAGAGAGGCTGCCCACCAGGAGCAGACCCGTTCAACCTTGTAAATCAGTCTTTTAATGTAACTTCATTTAATCCTCTTTAGAATCTTTCTTCCAATATGGGCACATTAACATGCTTATTCAGATGTGGCCGAGATCTTCTAAATTTTTTATCCGATGTGCACGGATAGGCTCAGCGGCCCTAATCAGACAGATGTGCTGTTTTAAAAACCACATGACATACTGACTGTATACATCTATAGAATGCGATTATTTCAGTTAGTATTAAAAATCAACATACTTAACTGTTTTATAATATAAAGAAAATTAATATCTGTGCTTTGAAACATGGTAACATTACTGCCAGTAGCACTTGTGTCAAATCCAAAGGACGGCACAGTGGTGCAGTGGCTAGCACTGTTGCCTCACAGAATGTCCTGGGTTTTAATCTATCAGCTGGCTAGGGGCCTTTCTGTGTGGAGTTTACATTTTCTCCCTGTGCTTGTGTGGGTTCTCTCCGAGTACTCCGGCTTCTTCCCACAGTCCAAAGACATGCATGTTACGTTAACTGGTGAATCTAAATTGGCCACAGGTATGAATGTGAGTGTGAATGGTTGTCTATCTCTGTGTGTTAGCCCTGCTATAGACTGGTGACCTGTCCAGGGTGCACTCCGCCTCTCACCCTATGTGGTGATAAACCTATAGATAAAAATCATCCATATCTCATATCAGATATTTGCAAGGAGCTGGTAAACATGTTGCATCATCTAGTAACAAAGGAGCCAAATGTTTCCCTCAGTAGTTTGTAGAGACCAAAGGTGGAGCTTAAAAGCATGAATGTTGGTCCCCTCGTCTCATTTTCTAGCTTGTGCATACTTGATAAGAGGTAAGAAAGAGAGACGAGGCGTTAAGCAAAATGAGACATTCTGGTTTCCTAGCAGTTAATCAAATGTGCATGTTGAGATTGCACAGTGGAGAAAAATATGAAGAGCTTTCTGTTTCTCTGTATCTCCTGGATGTGGTATATAAAAAGAATGTGTAATTGTTGAATTGTAATCTACTTTCTACTGCTTAAGAGTTAGAAGAGCAATTAAAACTTGTTATTATTACATTTTTCTATTATTTTTATTATTGTTATTCTTACTTTTATATATTATATTTGTTCTCAGTGTTATACGTAGTTTTTATTTTATCCACCTCTGAATAGTTCTTCCATTTCTTATGTGCATGCCGTTGTAGAGAACAGCGCTCTTTATTTTGTCATTGAATTGGTGAAAACGCATACTTTATTATGTTTAATTCTGAATAGAAACCTATTTAGAATTGGGATGCATTTGGGATGCTCACATAGTCCTTGAACCACATCACTATTACAGTTAAAGTTAGTAATTTTGCAGAAATGCCAAAACTTGCTTTAAGATAATTTAGAAACATTCAGTCACTAATGCATAGTTTTTCCTTTAAAGGGGCATTTTACAACTTCATAAGTCCATCTTGGCTATAGTTCTTTAAGAATTAAAAAAGGTATTGGTATGAAAATTGTTTATTCATGTTATATAGGTGTGTTTTATTATTTTTTTAAAAGTATTTAGTTCTCTGATATTTTTAAACTCCCAAATTTTAAGTTTTGCCATCAAAATGTCATTAAATGGCAACATTTTTAAGTCTTTGGATGCATTAAATATGTTTTTTTTTTTTTGTTTGTTTTCTTTCCATGGATTGACTGGAGTATAAACATGGTAGCCTAGATTGAAACTTGTGATGTAAAGCACTCAAATATTGCAATACCAAAATGTAGCTTCTCAGTCTAATTTTGTTTTTCTCGCTTGTTTTCTTTCTGTATTCATGCATGTAAGGATTTGTTTTATTTTATGAAAAAGCACCAACCTTTTGGACTTGCTTACAAGCACTTCATTTCACTAGAAAACAAATGTTAACAGTGTTTATCTCTCTTTTTAAATCACTTCTATAAAAGGGCACCGTAACAAAATGAAAATGTTCATTGACGCTCAGTGTTTTTTTTGTTTTTTTTTCCCCTGCCTCAGGCTGACTTAAACTGCAACATTCAAGATGATACCGGATCTTTCTACGGCGTCACCAGTCAGTATGAGAGTCCAGAGAACATGACCATCACATGTTCGACAAAGGTTTGCTCCTTTGGCAAGCAGGTTGTGGAGAAAGTCGAGGTATGAACTCAGAGAAAAGGCTAAAATGTGAATTACAATCAGGATATTTACTCTACTTCTTGTTTTGTTTTGTTTTTTTACATTTCTTATTTGTACTGCCTTTTCTTCCTTCCCCTCAGACTGAATATGCACGCTTTGAAAATGGACGTTTTGTCTACCGGATAAGTCGATCCCCCATGTGTGAATACATGATCAACTTCATCCATAAGCTAAAACATCTGCCAGAGAAGTATATGATGAACAGCGTGCTGGAGAACTTCACTATCTTATTGGTAATCACCTCACTGACCTGAGTGGGCGGTGTCCCTCTCTAGGAGTGTTTTTCTCTTTGCTGTCAGGATGTGCTGGTGGCTCTAGCTGGCTTTAAAAAAAAAAAAAAATCTGAGAGGGGGTGGACTGGATTCACATTCCTCTCATTCCACAGGGGATGAAACACAGTGTGAGGACCCTCATTATCTGCAGGGGAAAGGGAGGATAAGAGAGGGCAGGAAACCCTGTTATTCGCATCACATGGGGTCTTAAAGTGTCATTTACCACTACAGAGAAAGCAAAAAATAAATAAAAAGGTGGACACAGATCCATACCCAGGCCAGGGGGGTGTGCAAGCACAGTAACAACCAGGGTTCTTTTCCCCCCAAACATCTTAATAGGGTTTTAATCTTTAAATAAATTCACGAGTTTAACAGGTTTTCCAAACACATGAACTGATGCGCTTTTAGAAATAATTATATATTAGGAGGTATAAGTAGCATGAGACTGGAAGAAGGATCCAAAAATATGTTTCAAAGATTCATATTATAATGTTCTAAGCACATTGTCCTCTCCTACTTCTTGTTGAATAGAAATACGACTCTCCTGATGTTGTGTTTTTATTTTTCATATTTCTTCTATTGTACAAATTCCATGCTCCGTATGAATACAAAGTAAATCTAATACAGGGAAGATGGCAGTTGCACCAGATTTTGTGAATTTCTTCCTAAAACATAGGGTTTGTTGCTTTCTTGTTCCATTTTGGCTTGTGCAGAACGAGGGAAGGCTGGACATTGTGCTCAATTTTATTGAAACATTCCTCTTTGATGTTTAGATTTATGCTATTAGATGTTAAGAAATTCTACTGTGCACATTGTTCCCTCTTAAATAACATGTTTATCTTCTAAGATGAGTTGATATCAGGAATCAAGGTCCAAGAGCTAGATGTACAAAGTATGCTTGTGCACAAAAGACGAGTATAAATGAATTCCCTTTCATAAGCTGGCATTTAAAAAATGCAATATGTGCTGAGGCGTCCAAAGTTCCCTACATTTCAACACCAGTTATAAACAGTTTTCTATATGATAAGATGGAAATGGAAAAAAAAAGTGAGACAGAACATAAATAATAAAACATAATTTGTTAGCCAGTTTCACAGACTTTCGTGAATTTTCTATTGTTAAGCACCAACTCTGCTTTAGTGTTACCAAAAAAACTTTATAATTAATTATTTTTCTCACATTTAATAGTTTTTGTGTAATAAAGACAAGGATGCTCTAATACACACTGCCTGGTCAAAAAAGAAAAGCCACACACTCTGATATTTGGTTGGACCGCCTTTAGCTTTGATGATGGCACACATTCACCTTCTTATGCAAAGCTTAGGCAATGTCACAACATTTATTTCTATCCAGAGTTGCATTAATTCTTCCAGATCTTGTATTGATGATGGGAGAGTCAGTTCGCTGCATAAAGTCTTCTCTAGCACACGCGCAAAGAATCTCAGTGGGGTTAAGGTCTGGGCTCTGTGGTGGCCCAATCCATGTGTGAAAATGATCTCATGCTCCCTGAACCACTCTCTTCACAATTTGAGCCTGATGAATCCAGTTATTGTTATCTTGGAATATGCCCTTGCCATCTGGGAAGTGGTTTTAAACATTGCTGTGAGTTCTACAGTTTTTTTTTTAGTCATTTAATTTCACCAAACATGCAAGTGATCTCTGATCAGAATCATTCAGGATCACCACCACTATCCTTCCAGATTTTAATAATGCTTTAGACTAAATTTCAGACGTTTCTGCCATCTCCTTAGTTTTCTTTGCTTGATTAATTTGACCCTTCTCAAATGCAGTACCATCTCTTCCATGACCACTGGTGCCAGCTGAAACGTATTAATCACTGCAGTAATTGTCCAATGGAAGTCTTTTGCCTGTTTGCTTAAGTAAAGCCAGGTGGTGACTCTTTTTTTGTTTTGTTTTTTGTCCATGGAGTGTGTAAAAACACAATGTTTCTGCATCCATTCATGACTAACAGCAGAGCAGTGTACTACAAAGGAAGTTCAACACAGCCAGGCTTTCTTTGCATTAGCTGGCTTAACAAAACCTAAAACTCCAATTGGAGATGACGGTGGTTTCACACGTCATATGACTCTTCTGCACTAAATTATCCCTATGAGTGCTGCCTACTTCAATCAGAGACACTATCAGATAATGATGATGATAAAATGGCGATAAAAATGTATAAATAACATAACAAAATAACAGTAAAATGCAACACTGTAGCAAATGAGACAGAAAATTAATGCTGCAGAAAATCATTAATCTTGGGATTTAGCACGGAGTTTAAAACGGTAAAATAAACATTTGATTTCGAGTTGGTTATTTTATCGCTGAGTGCGCTCTCGGTGCTGCTGTTTATTTCTAAGGTGATGGCTGCACCTTAGAGCTCTGAAACTTTAAACTGGATAAATGTAAACATTAAAGGATACTTTTCCACAGCCTAATAAAGCAGACGTGGAACTCGCTTTAGTTTGTCGGCAGATCAAAGTGAAATTAATTTTATTGATTGAACAGGTATTCTTGGTGTGTGTTTTCTGTTCGAGTAGCTGCAATTCCACCAGTCTGAAAGAGACTTAGCAGCAGATTAGAGTCAAGTATAAAAACATTTATACATTTTTTGCATCACCAAATGAATAAATGCACATTCCACTGACAGTGTGGTGCTATAACTTTACAGTTGGGCTCCATTCCTGATGTTAGTACGGTATAGCTTAACAAGCTGCATATATAAAACATATTCCGCTGGCAGAGAAACTATTTTGCACTTAAAACATGCTGTTAATAGAATAATTAGTGAAAACGTGGCATTCCCAGCTTATTTCACACTTTAAACCACACATACACACAGCTTAATAATTCTGACAAGAAAAATGCATGTATCTGTCTTTGCTCAGTTTTGCTTTCACATCTTCAAACTTGTTAACTGTCCTTTGCAGCATCCATTTTTCCCGTTAATTTCCAAAGAGTACAGCACTTCGCTCCTCTAAAGTAACTGTTTCCTCTTGCAGGTGGTGACAAATAGGGACACCCAGGAGACGTTGCTATGTATGGCGTGTGTGTTTGAAGTTTCGAACAGTGAGCACGGCGCGCAGCATCATATCTACAGACTGGTAAAGGAATGAAACCGCTTAGAGCTCCTCCTTTTCATAGACTTACCAACCTCAAAACAAAGTGGCAGTGCCTCTACATGAAAGTCATATCTACAATGCTCTTTGGTCAAGGTATCGGGTGGAGTCCGTTGTTATATCTGTTTTAATATAAGTGTTTGTTATTTGACTGCAGCTGTGAATTGCGGTACAGTTGTTTTAATGTTTGAATATGGGAATTTTAAATATGTTGGTCTCTGTCGGGTATAAATGTGGCCATCCTTAAAGAATTTACTGGATACATTTGGTAAATGAAAATGTGTGTGTCGTTTTCTTCTGCTTTGTTATGTAGACTAAGAAAAAAAAAAAAAGGATGCAGAACTTTTTTCTATCAGCGGGCTGGTGTGCTTTGTGTAATATGTTTGAGGGTGTTTTGTATGTCTGTACTACATAATTTGTGAGCATACATACTGTAGATATACAGACATGCACACGCAGCCAATAAACTTTCCAAAGAAACAGAACAACACTATATGTGCAGTAGCTGAAAGCAAGCGGTTGTGAATGTTGCAAAATTACCATTTCTTTTTTTTTAAAAAAAGAACACCAACAACTGAGCTTTCAGTAATGTTTATCCCTGATGAAGCACTCCAAGTCTCGGACACTAACAACACAATGAATGCACTGTGAAAACACTACAAACATTTTGCCTGCATCTGCTCCGTAAATGTAGGAAGTCTTACCACCTGCTAAACATTTCAGTGCTGGAAACAAATCTTTTCTCTGACAATGGGCAGGAGAATTTTAGGTGAAAGTACTGCTAAAATTACTCTAATCGGACTCTTATCTAGTCCAAAAGCACTTTGTTTCCTTTCCTGTGCTTGCCGTAGTGTTGCTTGCGTTTGTTCTGTTAATTCTGTGGTTTTAAAAAAAACAATTTAACTTATCGTGACACTACAAATCACTTGTAGACAGCATGAATTGTTCAGCATGCTGTGGCTTTGCCCCCTCCCATCCCGAAAGACTCCTTCCCCCTCTGGGATCGCCGTGTGATAACTCCAAGCCAGAGTGTTGCTGCCTTCATGGTCACACTATGTTCACATGTTTCTGTGGCCTACACTGATTGCCGAGCCTTAAACACATACAAGCTGTATGTGAACTCCAAAAGATGCCACTAAAACTGTGATCTCTACATTGTGTTTGCATTGTGTAAAAAGAACGAAAAAAAAATTCACAATTCAATCTGCCAAAGCGTAAGTGTACAGTGCCTTAGAGTATACTCTAACATTATCCTACATTTACCCTGTTTTCTAAGCTTAAAATTAGTTTTGTGGATGAAATGGGCAGAAATAACTTACAGATGTATTATTTGGTGCATCTTCACATCTGAGAAATCATGGTTCTCGAAATTGGTACACTCCTAGAAATACAGTTTTTGTTGTTTTTAAAGAGGCAGTACACTTATGTTAAATTACGTTTGCAAATTTAAGCTCAGAAACAGGTTATTTTTCCTCTAACGCTGTAATATGTTCCTAAAATAGCAGCCTTTTTTTTTTTTCCCCTAAGAGTGTACTATAAAAAGACTGACTGCCTTTCCTGTCGCAGAAGACCAAAAATACAGAGATACAGTCAATTATTGTTGTGTCCTGCATGGTAGCAAGGAAGTGCCTTTGGTTCAGATTTTCCAGCTTCAAAAAAAGATCAAACAGAAATTAAAAATTTAATGTTGCTAGACCAAAAACAAAAAAACAAACAAAAAAAAAAACGAGACATAAGTGAAACAAATCACCACATTGCCTTTCAAAGGACTGTAATGACAGCAGGGGAACATGGTTACTAAGAAGAAAAAATAAATGATATTCATTTTTATTACATTGTAAATTGATTTCTCAAATCCAACTATTTCTTTGCTTGAGGTTAAAGACTTTGTCTAATATCAAACGGCCGCTGACTGCATGCAGGATGTCAACTGAAAAACACTGAAGCTGTCTGCTTCGTGCACACTTGCAGGTTCAAGTGTTTTTTTTTTTGTTTGTTTTTTTTAAAAAAAAAGGTTTTTCGGAAGCAGTATGGCTTCCTCTTTCCCATGGCCACACAAGACTTTTACAATGTCACAGCTGTGATGTCGACAAGGCAGGGACCGACAAGCTTTTATCCATTAGAACAAAAAAAAAAAGTGAATGTTTATTTAATATTAATTCTACAGTACAGACTCTAAAATGAAACTTAAGGTTGTTTTATGTGTTTAAATCTGTATACTTTCATTGTAAGGACCATAATTACTCAAAACATTTACTATTTCTTACAGAAATTATAATCATCTAAAATAGTTTAATCAGCAAAGCTCTAAATAATTGCAGACAATGTCTCTGGGGGGGATGCAGATAAAGTTAAATCATTCAGTATTTTGCCACAGTCCTGTGGACACTGTGGACTTTTTTTCTTATGTTTACCCTGTGTATCTGTTGACATTTATTGATTACATAGTTAGATGTTCCTGTTTTCTTATTGTACTTGTATACAGTCGTACTTGGTTTTGTGATGACATTCTCTGTAATATTGCAAGCCCAGTAAGATGGTAATGATGTTACTGCTGCACTGCTGGTACATTGTTACATTTTAACACTAAAACAGCAGGACTGACGCCTTTGATGGCACGAATGTCTGGTGGACCATTTGAACAGAAAGTGGACACACACGCATACAGAAACCGCTAAGTCAAGGAATCATGGCTACAAGCATATCAGCTTTTACGAAGAGTAGGTACTGGTACCTTTTCTGTTTTGACCGTTTAAGACAGTGGCTTTAAAGTGATTCTTGACATAGCTCATCATATATAAACTGTCATTCATGCATTTGGGTTTTGTGTGCAGATTTGGTTTTTTTTTTTCCCCTTTGTAAAAAGGTGCTTTGTATAAAATTATATCTTAGCTTTTCTTGGTACAGATGTGTGATCTCTTTTCATATCCATCACAGTAAAGTGTTGGAGCAAAGGAGACAAAAGAAGCTCTGCTCTGTTTGTGTTCTGCATATGGTCTTGTCTTTGCTCCGTAACATTATGATGCCTTCTTGACAATAGTAGATATTTTGTAGCTTTCTAGATACTTTGTATGTACGCAATATTGAAGTTAAATAAATCTGAAAAATATTTCTTCCTTTTGTCACTTGGATCAGTGCCGTGTGGATGATTCTGTTTTAAGTCCTTGACTGCAAAAGCCTCACATCAACAGTAGATGGAGCCTGTCACTTTTTTTTTAACTGGCCATGTCCCTGTTTCACATGTATTCATAATTTAATGTGCATCACTGTAGTAACAGAACACCACCAGAGGGAGATGCTGTTTAATTAAAGGGAATTCATTAAGATTTCTCTTTTTTCTGTTGAACCTTTAAAGCAAAGGTTCTTAAGCTATTTCCAACATGCCTGCTTCAAAAGCCAAAAACAGTTCAGCCCCACTTCCCACAAATTCTGTCAATCAATAACAAAAAAGGATCCAAATTGAATTTCAGTGAAATGAAGGTCAGAACATTAGCATCAGTAAAGTGTTTTTTCTTTTGTTTATTTTACCTCCAAGAACCATATTCATTCATGTCATTTCCACTCCATATTTTTCCCTGGTCATCTGGGCTGACCTTTACTGGTTCTATACCCACCAGTGATGATCCCACAGTTAGAAAACCACTAAACTGGCCTATATATTGTGACTAAAATAGGTAAAAACTGTAATTGTTACACCCGAGCTAGAGGGGCTCGGCTCAGGTGCTGCTATAAATCATGCACGTGGAAACTGACGGTTTTTCAGATTAGTGCCTGTGGGTCAAGAAAATAAATAATTTTGGTGTGCAAACAAAGCACCACCACATGGGTGCTTTACACTTTCTGTACTAAGTCTAACTCCATCTTAAAAGCCATGTTTCACTTGAAAAACACCTGCGTGAGACACACACTTTAATTAACTTTATTTATTTTTAATTGGCACAACAATACCATGATTAATCAGTTCTCATGAGTTTGAGTTCCTTATGTGAAGCCACAATATTCAGTATATGAGTATTTTACAGATCTATGAATTCTTGTCTGTGCCTATATGTAGACTGGAAGTAATTTAGGGGACTGGATGCTGATAAATGTGTATATGGCTTTGCAGTGTAATGTGGAAAGTTAAAGCTTCACTGACTACTGGACAAATCCATCAAAACCAGCCATATGCTGTTACATTACAAGATCATTAAACTGTAGCACTGACAACCCAGCAAAGCTAGAGGTAAATACATCTGTCAGAAATCTCCTGACAGCATAGCTGAATACTCACTTATTCTCTTGCTTTGTAAAGTCCCGAGTTCAAGATTGAGCAAGGCTAATACTTGAAAGCAGTGAATGAGAAGAATAAACATAGTAAAAGCTAAGAGGGCTGGCATTATGAATTCAAGCAAAGCACCTCAATAATCTGTGCCCTCTCATTCATATCAACACAAACAAACTGACTGAACATTCAGGTCACTGAATGCAAAGTGTGATCCATCAGAAGCAGATAACAGTCCACTCATCTCTAAACTACAGGAAGGAACATTTGTGTGTCTAGCTGACTTTTGTCCTTGTGTCTCAGTTTATAGTACAGTTATTCATTACTTTGACTCGTGATAGTTTACAGTTCACAGAATTATGATGTGTGGCTATATCAGATGAAGGATGGTTATAATCAGAAGTAAGATATTGAAAGTAGTTGAGCACTGAAGAAGTGGGAAATTAACATCTAAAAAAATGAAATTTAATGCTTGAAAAAGACTTCAGAAAACTAACAAATAAAACCTGCAGGTAAATGTTGATCTGTCAGATGTCACACAAACAACACAGGTACACCATGCACAAGGTCATTATTTGATTAGACCTACTTCTTAGAACCCTGGAAGCCTGTTAAAGGTAGTTAGTGCAATTTGTTTTTTCAGCTCCAATATTTTTTGTATTTTTATTTGAACTCTGTTTTAACTGGAGCTACATAAAAAAAAGTTAACAGCAACATAGCTTTAATATTGAACCAGAGCTGAAATACCAAGTAATTAACAATAAAAAAATATACATAATCCACCTTAAAGTATTTGCCTGTATCTTCTACTACAAACTAGTTAATAATGAGGCAATATAAGCTACTCATTCCTATGTAGGTAGGTACTCATGTCCTATTTAACTTTTGAATTTTTAATATGGATGCAGTGTGGACACAGTAACTATGATAACACAATGAACCTCCAAGTTGCCACAAGAAATCAAATAATTAAAAGCTGGTCGTTATTACTGAAATCATCATGGCTCCAGGCGGAGCTCATCTCAGCAAAAAAAAAAAAAGAAAAAAGAAAAAGAAAAAGCGCACAACATGAATTTCTTTGGATGACTTCCTGGTAGTCATGTGATCACAGCAGTGGCAGTAAGGACTCGGGATAATCGCGTGTGTTTTCCTAACTGGGAAAGTCCACCAAGAGGACACACACAGCCACGTCCAGTCCCGGCTGCAACTTTGCAGACGCGTCTAGGACGCAGCGCGCATGCACTGGAAATGAGTATGGACACTGAGGAGCTTTTCTTCAGACAAGCGGATTTAAATCTTTAAATCTGCTGTTGTTTATAAGAGATACAGTTTAGCAGAAATGCGAGATGGAGTCGGAGGAGAATAAGATATCAGTGTGGGTCTGCAGAGAGGAAAAGCTCGTCCTCGGCTTGTCAAAGCGCACAACTTGCGCAGATGTTGTTAAAGTGCTTCTTGAAGACCAAAACTCCCAGCAAGGCCTTTGCGCGGCACAGTCCTATTGCATCGCGGAGAAATGGAGAGGATGCGAGAGGATTTTGCCAAACAAAACTAGGATTTTACGGCTTTGGCTTGCTTGGGGAGAGGAGCAGAGGAACATCAAGTTTGTGCTGGTGAGGAGCGAGGCGTCTTTGGCGAACCATGGAGCCCGGAGCGCAGAGGCACGCGTGGTGCTCAGCAAACAGAGTCCCTGTATTATCAAAGGGACTGCACGGTCTGCCGTGGGTTGGATTTCACCCGAGAAACAACGTCGGATAGTTAGGAAAGCTTTCAGAAAGTTGGAGAAGATCACTAAAAAGAAAGAGAAGGCAGCGCGCAGAGACGCGCCCTGTGCAGAGAAGATGGAAACTTTGGTTCATTCTGTGGTTTCTCAGGATCATACCATCCGACAACAGATTCAGAGGATTTTAGAGCTGGACGCAGAGATCGAAAGGTGCGAGGCAAAGGTGCATTTTGACAGAATTAAAAGGCACGGGGCCAATTACGTGCAAAACACGTATTTGGTGGATACCACTGCAGCTTCCAGCCATAAAGTGGAAAACCTGCCTTCCACTGACACTTTGACCAAGCTTCAAAAGTATGTCCGGCACTGTGAGGAGGTGATTAGATTACAGGAGGAGTTGTGGGAGAAAGAAGCCCTTATAGACATTATCACAGGGGAGATCCAGGATGAGCTGAACCACCGCTGGATGCAGCGGAGGAAAGAGGAGCTGCAAAGCAAAGACTTAGAGCCCGGAGATGGCTCCCCATGCCTTCCCAGCAACGAAGTGGAAACATCGTCAGAAAACGAGCAGCTTTTGGAAGAAGAGAGGATCAAAACGCAGCTAAATGCCAGTTTATACATCGGTCTGCGCCTCAACGTGGATTTAGAAGCTATTAGGAGCGATTTAGAGCTGACCGAGCAGATTTGCGGGGAGAGGGAGAGGGAGATAAGGGATTTGCTGGAGAAAGTGAACACTTTGGACATAGAGGAAGGGACAGGCAGTAAGATGAGATCTAGCCACGGGACAGACGTTAAGACGGGGATGATGAGCACTTTGGAGAGGAAAAGCGGGTGGGTGGAGCAAGCCAGGGGTTTGTCAAAAACTCCCAATGTAAACGACGACGATTCAGATACTGGCTTAAGTTCTCTGCACAGTCAGGATTCGGACAGCCTCCCTGTGTGGGAATCACTAGTATAAGATTTTACTGCTGTGGCTTATCTGTATGTTTCTGATTCCTGCAGTCTCAGGGGTCATAAGTACTCTGACATAAACACTTTT
>VUQS01049668.1:0-10882 GCA_015108495.1 Heterochromis multidens | reverse complement strand
GAGCAGAAACATGTGGAGCAGAAGCCTGTGGACCAGAAACATCTGGAGCAGAAGCATGTGGATTTGAAGTTTTGGGATGTTTTAGAAACAACTGGAGCATAAAAATAAAGCACAAACATCTGGAGCAGAAACATGTGGAGCAGTAACATCTGGAGCAGAAACATGTGGAGCAGAAACATCTGGAGCAGAAACATCTGGAGCAGCATGTTGATGCTGTACGTGGAGAAATGATCAGATTATGTTTTTAATATTTATTCAGCTCTGTTTGAAGTTTTGGGATCTACTGGAATAAAAATAAAATTCAAACATCTGGAGCAGAAACATGTGGAGCAGAAACATCTGGAGCAGAAACATCTGGAGCAGCATGTTGATGCTGTACGTGGAGAAATGATCAGATTATGTTTTTAATATTTATTAAGCTCTGTTTGAAGTTTTGGGATCTACTAGAATAAAAATAAAATTCAAACATCTGACCTGTTTGTTGTTGTTCAGTGAGCAGTGTGAGCTGTGCACATGTATAATGTGTTATTAAGAGAGATGAAGCTGCAGTCATGTAGTGACTGTTGGTGCTGAACTTTGTTTTAATTGTGATGATTTATTATATATTTTAATTACTGTTGATAACTGTATGAAGCTTATTAGACATTATGAAACAGATCAGATAAATCGATGGATGTTATAAAGGCCGTGAAGACTGAAGGCAGGTGGGTGCTCTTCAGATCTAAAAACAAGGTTAGTATAATAATAGATTTATAATATACTGTAGTTTATACAGCACATGTATGCATGTGTATAATGAACACGTCAGTCCAGTCTTTACTGTAATCTTTATAAATGACGTCACATTGATGGTCCTTTAAGGATTTTGCCAAAGTGCCTAAAAACAGTCTTAAATGTTCTTTTCTTTTCTTAAAGAATCTCATAATCAGGTGTTTCATGCTTCATTTCCGTTGTAAATATGAGTCAGTACCAGTGAGGGAGCTGTGACGTCATGTTGTGGAAAGATCGCGCTGTGTTCTCGTTCTCGGGAAGTCCGAACTCCCGCGTGAACTTGCGAGTACGGACTTGCGTAGAAAAAACACGAGCCCACGAGCCCACAGCCATTTATGTCCCCCAGCTCTCGGGTTCGAACCCTTTGGTTCCTGTTCCTACCGTCGTTTATACGGGTTCTTCTTCCGGGCACGTTACTGTTGCATCAGCGTCCAGCACGGTGGAAATGTCGACTTCAGGAGAGCCAGGTACAGTAAGCCATGTATGATGTCTGCATCATTGGTTGTTTAAAGCAGCAGCAGAATCCACCGTGTTCTGACCGGAGAGCCGCTTAGCTTCAGGGAGCGCAGGTCAGGAACTTACCTGTGTTTACGAAGGACCTCACCTCCAGCACCGTCCTCCATTCTCTGCATCTGTTTTAGTGCTTCAGTGGACTGTCTGTCATTTCATAACCTGAAACGTAGTTTTATTTTTCCTCATATACAGTAATGGCAGTCAGATGCAGCTGGCTGCGAAATACCGCGGAAAACACAGTAGAATATATATTTCTTCATGTTTTTAGATGCAGGTTTTATCCTGGCGGATTGTTTTCAGGGGTAATTAAAAGCTGCAGGCTGTCGCGTGTTTTTAATTTAAGGCAATTTTCGCTTTGAGTTGCATCATCTTTCATGTGTTACGTCATCGTTGGTGAGAATATGTCACTTTCTGTTTGACATTTTTACAGAAGTTGATGGAAAGCACTGAAATCATTATTAATATCTGAGCTCCTTTTCAGACGCTTGCAGTGATCTAATTTTAATGTGACCTTAGTGAACATGAAATATAAAGATGTGTAAACTTTCAGCTTTAACTTAAGGAGGAACTGGACCTTACATGTATGAAATTACTTATCAGTGAATTGATGACCTACTTTGTAATTAAAATATTGGTAATTCCTTTACAGTTACTGAGTTCATTTTTAACCCTTGAACTGAAGAAAACGTTGTTAATGTCCAAACACCAACTGACCTGCAGCTCAAACACTTTTTATCTTCAGTTCCAGTAAAATGAAAATCACAGGTGAGCTGCAGGTCTGAGACATGTGACCTGTGACCTTAATTACATCAATTTTCTCATCTTTTGCTTCCTCCTTTTTCCACTTGGTGTTTGCACCTCGCCCATCTTCTTATACACTATTATCATATTATTATGATCGTGATTATTATTAAATATATTATTATTTGACAGTCGGTCATCCATTGTTTGAGTTTCTGTTTCTTGGTGTGTGTTACTGGACAGCTGCAGTCAGTCTGTTTCACCTTCATGTTTAGCAGTGGTCTTCACTTTTACAGTGTTGTGTTGAAATTGTCATTTCTATCTGTGCATGAACAAAAACAAATAAATAAATAAATAATAGTGGGGCAAATTTGAATTTCATAGATTGCTGATGAGGACTGATAGCATTTTGCAGCATTAAGTATCTTTTTATTTCATTGCTAGATTGTTTTCAGTCATATTTCTGATATCAGTGAGTGTCTAAAAGCCAGTGTGACACAGCATTAACTCTGCTAGGCCACGTCCGGCTACACACACATCTAAAATGTCACGATTAGCTTCTTTTAACTCACTCGTAAGTGCAGTTTAAGTTGGAAGTGTGCAGACTTTCTAACTGATAGAGTAGTTCCTGGCTCTGACCAAAGTCTCATTGGTTATCCCACTGTCCAGTGGAGTGAGTTGGTAATTCTTTGCGAACATTTGCCCTCTTGTTTCTGCAGCCTTTGAGTATGGCTTCTTGCTACAGATAAGTGAGGAGGCTGCACTGGCAGTGGCCCTGAATGACTACCTAACCTCACGCAGCTACCTGGCTGGGTTCAGCCCCACCCAGGTCGACCAGAAAGCCTTTAAGCTCCTCCACAGACCCCCAGATCCACAACATATCCACGCTCTGCGCTGGTACAGACACATAGCAGCCCTGCAACAGGACCTCAACCCAGAGAGCAGCAGTGAGTAGAAAGTTGAAGGCATGAACAGGCTAGATGTGGTTCCACGCCTGCTGGCCCCGGATGTGGAGGCAGTCTGAGGTTGTAACCTGCCCCCTTAGCATGAACTCAGAGTTCCTTTGCAGGCATTGGAATGAATTCTGTATTAGCTTTCACTTTCAGTGTCAGTCACAGCAACTTAATGTGTTTGGTGCCTGCAGCTGAGTGCTGAGGAGACTCAAGTTATCACTGTGTAAACAGGGCAGCAACAGCAGGTGCAGACCCCACAGGAATATACTCTGCAGACATAGTGTACAAACTATGATACGATACCTGGAAAATATTTTAATATTAATAAGGACACCTTCACAGAAACATAAAACATCAGGAAAGGCAATGGAATAATTAATGAGAGAGCACAGAACTTAAAATGTTTATTTATCGGTCTTTAAATAACTGAAGACTATTTTGTCAGTGCAAGGCAGCCGAGGATATCAAGAGAAGTAATAAGAGGTGAATTCATGCATTTTAATATCCAACACAGATATTAAACTGGAGGAACTGTAATTAAGATTAGCACTTTATGTCCTTGCATTACAGCCACACACACACACACACACACACACGTTCTTCAGTCAAGTCTTTGGGACACAGAGGAGTAGCTGGCCAGGAGATCTCAGTGACCTTGAAGCAACATAAGGTGTTAAGAGATCAGTGAGAGATGGTGGTACCATCCCATTAAGGGATTTAAAAACATTCATTAAAACCTTAAAATCAATCCTAACATGAACAGGAAGCCAGTGAAGGGAGGCCAGAACAGGGGAGATACGCTCTGACACTTCTAGTGAGAAGGTGAGCGGCGGCATTTTGGACCAATTGAAGGTGTGAAAGGGAGGCCTGATTTACATGATGAGATAGACATGAGCAGTGAACCTCTACTGAGAACGATATATAGGATTATATGATTTTTTTAGTGCTCTTAATGGATTTTCCAGTTCTCTTAGCAGAGTTACGACTTGATGACTCCTGGTGGTGGCACATATGTAGCTGAAGTGAATGGGAGTTGATGAAACTCTTACTAAAAGGACTGTAATTCTTAAATTTGACCTATTATGCTCACTTTCATCTCCATATTTTAATTCTGGGAACCCAGGGAATTGTTTTGTGTAACTGAGTGAAAATATCCCTATTTGCCTCATCCTGTGCCTGTCTTAGATGTTCTTTCACTTTTACTTTCCATCTGACTCTGCTGTGTGTTACTGGAAAATTACATTCAGTCAGTTCCTCTGGCTCAAATGAGCTGTTTTAGCTCCCACCCTTTAAGGGCACCCTCCCTGTAAGCCAGCTTTCTTCTGATTGGCTGCCCTTTGCAAGCGCTTAGTATACACACAGTATAAAAAAATGGATGTAGCTTTGGGGTCTGAAAAGTGAAGCCAAACCAGAAATGCTTTAAAGCTGTATCCTTTTAATGGCCATCAGGGGGCGATGCCTGTGGTTGCAACAAGACTTGGGTTCTGTAGAAGTCTGTGGGAAAGCGGCCCTTGGCTCCCTCACTCTGGGACCTCAGACAGTTTCTGAGGAGTTTGTGGGCTTACCTGGTACTTTCAGGTTCTTTAGAAAAGAAAGGAGGATTATCCAGGATATGTTCACTGGCTAACGACCAGTGATTGACAAGTAATGAGCTGTTTCAGTCAGATCCACCTCTCGTTCATCATATCTGGTTTCAAAACACTGAAAACACTTGACCCGAGGCTTCATAACGGGATTTAACTAACTAACTCTCTGAAACGGTTTGGAGCAGTTTGAAGCCCGAGCTTTAAATTCTCAGGGATTACTTGCTCACATATGCTGACCTCATTATTTGAAACTCTGGCCATTTTAAATAAAAGTATTATGACGAGATGAATGTAATAGAAAACCGGGATCGTAAGCATCGTGTGTCCACTTTAAAGTTTTTTTTACTAATCATACGGGCTATAGTACAGTTTTAGATTGCATATTTTAGCAGGGCTGCACTGCTTGTGTAGAAAAAATTGTGTATGTGCTTTCCCTTTGTGCAGCTGTGTGTGCAGATGTAACTGCTAATTTTCTGTACTGAGCTTCAAAATGTTTTGATGTTTTTTCACTGAATGGGCCTTGAGCAAATACGTGACTGGAAACTGAATCTCAGCAGGCAGTCGGTGACAGAAATGACTGTTGTTGGGCAGGATTTAAACTAAAGGCAAAATTATGAATAGAAGATGAAACATTTTCCTCTTGTTTGATTGACACTGGAGAAGAAGAAACTTTAATCTGTGGCTTTGTTAGAATCGGATGATGAGAATATTTACTGCTAAACTCCAACTGAACATGTTAAAATATTCTTTTGTTGACTCCTTTTGAAATGTCACACAGCCTCAGCATTGCACTTGACTTTATAATAGATATTTGTATCATTACTTTTCTTTAGCTGTAAATTTAAATGTATCACAGTTTTCTGGTATTTTACAGACCAAATAAAGAGAGAATAAAAAATTAAACTGTAAACCATTCTCCCAGTGTTTGGCAGCAGGTCGTTGTTCTTTCACTGACTGATATTTAATATTTAAAATCTGTCATGTTTTCATGTTAACTTGGAAGTGATTAGAAGGTTTGAAGCGTTAGAAAGATTTATTTGACTCCTGTTCTAACACATATTACACACATACATACATGGATATATAATTTAAATACATACATTTAAATAAAGAAATCAAGAGACCACTTACAAAAAGTACTGTCTGCGTTGCTGTGGCTGGAGCATGTAAAATACTCATTTAAAACACATTTAAAAAGATGCTCTTAAGTTTATCAGCTGATTATTAAAAGTGTTCACTTTAAATGAAAGTTTTAACTTTTTATAATGATAAATGTTGGTCGCGTATTGTAATGGTTATAGAATAATAACATTATCAGGGTTCAAACTGATTTCTTATAAGCCTTCTTGGCACTGTGTATTTCTGCCTACCACCAGGTATGTTACCTCACAGTAAAATAAAGACTCGATTGATTAACCAAAGCATGAAGAAGTTAGCACTTTTATTTTTTTATTAAAACAAATGTAAAACTATTTTATTAGTGGTTCAGATTTAACTTAAGAGCCTGTTGTGTTAAAATATAACATTCAGTCCAAGGTTACTGTTACTGTCGTATGGGTGGCTGATTGATCAACCATAACACCACATGAGGTCACCAAAGCATACATTTTAATATCTTACACATAGGTAGAACATATTGGCTTTTATGTCAACTTTTTCCTTTTTTTTTTTTCTTTTTTTTTTTTTCTTTCAGTGAAAGGGAAGCGGGTCCAGCCTCGTTGGTCTCCACCAGCAGGAACAGACGTTCCCCAGCTTCGACTCTACAACAGCCTGACGAGAGCGAAGGTAGAAGTCCTCATAAAATAACTACAGTAAACACAGCACCCGAAATTTAAATATAGCTGCGTGTTTGGCACATTTTAAAGCAGCCACACAACTATTCAGCAGTGAATGTTGGATCATTTCTTGTATTCTTTGAATAACTTGGCAAGTAAATCTACACCAAAAGTTATTTTCTTCAAAGACCTGCATTATATTATATTATATTATATTATATTATATTATAAGGTGCTGTGCTACAACTATTAGTTTGGGAAAAAGACAAAAACTAAAACAATATTGTGTACTTACAAAACGAACTAAAATAAAAAATACAGTTACTGTTTTTAGTTTGTCTTTTTTTGTTCAGTTTGTAGCAGTATTAATTTTGATTTAGTTTTGGTCATAATTTCATCATCTAAATTCTTTTAGTTTTAGTCGACTAAATATCAGAAGATTATCGTTGACTAAATCTGAAGTTGATTCAGTGACTAAAACCTAAAGTGTAAAAGTTTGTCGTGTTATTATCGGTGAGAGTTGCTCCACACGTTCACAAAGCGTCTTATTTTCCTTCACATCAAATGTGAAATGTGTCCATATGTCTGCTCGTCTCTTCGTCAGAAAATAAAAGGTCGTTGACGAAAATTATTCGTCAACGAAATTAACACTGGTTTGGTCAAATATGGACATGAATATGGAGAGACATTGCTGTAAATATTTAATGAGCCTAGGATGTCTACATGGCTGTGTAGTTAAACCTGTTCGGAACTCCTTAAATCTGCTCAAATATGCCCCATAATGTAAAAATTATTAAAAAGAAATTAACACTGGAACTAATAAATAATAAACATTTTCCAGCAATAAAAGCTGAACAAACTTATTTATCTCACTGAAACTAAATTTATAAATAAAAAATCAAAATGTCTGTTACTCTCTATATAATACAGCTTACAAAAAGAATGAATACATATATATTTACATTATTATTAATATGTTATTATATTTTTTCTGTAAAGTTTGAACCTTTTTAATAATGACACGATTTAAAGGGATACAGACTCACATTTTCCAAAGCATGAAATCCAGGAATCATTTTAAAAAGTTCTGTAGTCACATTTTTCTGCTCATTTATCTTTGGACAGAAGTGCTGCCATTCTTGGTATAGAATGCAGTGCTTTTAATTTGAAAAGGAGGTTTCACTTCATATTTGCAGATTGATATTAAATCTTTATAGACTGAATTTGTTTGTTGACAAACATGACTGTGCCTCTTTGGGGGTTATTTGGGGGTCTGACTAATGGTCCTGCTGTGGGACTACCTCATGTATTGTATGGGGAAAAAGTCTTGACTGGCACACCGAAGAATGAACTGAAAACACAAACTTAAAACTACAACCATTTATGTAAGCTAATCTCATGCTGCATTCCTATGTTTTTATTTTTTTAAACAAAGTATTTGTTATGCTCATTTAACCTCCACGTTTCAGGAGCTGTTTGTTCCTCAGAAAGGGAATAAAGTGACATGGTACTGCTGTGGCCCTACAGTGTATGATGCCTCCCACATGGGGCATGCCAGGTAAGCTTAGAGTGATGAAAGGAATTTAAGCATTGAAATTCTGGATACAACAACACTAATGAATAATTTGCTTTGTCCAGATCCTACATATCCTTTGATATCCTGCGAAGGATACTGAGGGACTACTTCAAGTATGATGTCCTCTACTGCATGAACATTACAGACATAGATGATAAAGTGAGTAAACATATCCCAACAAAAACCTTAATATGTGTGGATTTAATTTTTCTACAAAAGTTATTTAAATGTATTTCAGTTACAAAACTATTTTTATGGCAAAGACTGGCAGGACAATCTCCAGTTCCATTGTTTAAGAGCTCTGATGTTATGAAAAATGTTTTTTTTAGTTTATGCACATCTGTTTCTGTAATGATTAATGCAACTCTATGCAAAGATGTGCAAATCATTCAGGTACAAAGTACAAAGACGGCATATGAAATGTTTTTTTGGAAACAACAGTCATTTTGAATTTGATGTTAGCAACACATTTCAACAATATTCCATTCAGTAAATTTAAACACTGAAACATTGTCTTAAAAATAAAATTGCAATGAGCACAGATGTCTTGAAATTCACTAAATAATAATCAGCTGTCTTCTTGCATTTACCTCCTATGTGATCTGAATGCAGTCCTTAACATTCCCGATTTCACAGATTTATAGACATGCAAGTAAAAGCTGGTTCAGCCTGTAGGCTGACGTGTGTCTGACACGTTATGGCAGGAATTTAGGGTCTTGTGATCACCGAATCAGACACAGGAAAAAATAAATGTGGCGTTTTATCCTGTCTGGCTCTGCAGCCCCATTCCCAAAACAAGTATTTTTTTTTTCTTTCCAAATTTATTCTCATTTTGGATATGATAACAGCTAAATGTTTAACACTCTGTACGCATTTCTCAAATGTTTTCAGATTCTAGCCTCATTTCCAGCTGCTCAGCAGTTTGGGAACTCCTTTGTATTATTGTTTTGTTCCGTAATGGGCTGAATGTTTTCAGTGGGTGACAGGTCTGGACTACAGACAGGAGCAGTGCTGTTGGAATACATGCAGAATGTTTTTTGGAAAAAACAAGACCTTCCCTGAAAAAGACCTCTGCTGTGTGACAGCATGTGGGTGTTTGGGGGTTTAATATTGGGATCTTTTTCTTTCAGATCATTAAAAGAGCCCGACAGAATTACCTTCTGGACCAATACAAGGAGAAAAAGCCACAAGCTGCTCAAATACTGCAGGATGTGCTCAGTGCCAGAACGGTGAGGCAGACTTGATAAGCCCTGGATATAGTTCACCTATGTGAACAGAGATGATGTACATAAAAATGAAGATTTGTTGCTTTCATTCATCTCACAGCATGTGTTGCTCTGGGGTTATTATTGGGGATTATTTAGCTCAGTAGATAGATTAAAATTCTTTTTCTGAATTCTGTGTGGCAGCAAGATGGTTTTGTTTCACACAAATTCCATTCACTGTGATGTTGTATTTAGTAAAACCAGATAAATATTGCATTGAAGGTTAAAGTTTATAATAATAAAAAACCTAGATACAAACTTCCTTCCTACAACCACAGCTCAGCTCTGTTGGCAGTCTCCATTGGTTTCCTTGTAGGTTAAGTAAGGAAGTAGAGACTGGTTCACCACAGCATGCACAAACACTAGACTCCATAGACACAAGCATTAATAATAATGTACTTAGAGCTTCTACTAAGCTTCAGCTCTGTCTGAAAGGTTTTTATACTTCTGTGTTTTCATGCGGATCCTCGTGTTTTTTTTTTTTCTGCCAATTTCAGCCTTTTCAGACCCACTTGGCTTCCACCACAGACCCAGACAAGAAGCAGATGCTGGAAAGGCTGGACACTGCCGTTACAGCCGCTCTGCAGCCCCTGCAGGCAGCAATGAAGAGCAAAGCAGCGGATGAAGTCATACAACCTCTGGCACAGGTGAGACTATGCAGACATGGTGGCAACTTTTTTCATTTACTGTTAATCATAATTACAGACAGCACAAAACATCGACTTAGCTTCTCAGTGACATAGTATGTATAATAATATAATACATACATACTAACTTTACATAATGCATATTTTCACTGAAGGTTTTATATGGTAAACATATAATCAGAGAAAGATAAAAAAGAAAGTGTACAATATGAGATTCTTAAAGGGAACCTATTCTGCTTTTCCTTATTTTCTGTCAAATGTACACAGTTACGATGGTGGATGTTCATATTAAAGATTCCCAGAGTTTCATGTAAGAGCCTATGTATGTATTTTTAATCTTTGTCACCCAAAAGTTTATGCTCCATTCCAGTTACCTCGGAAGTCAGACGTCGGAGTTGGGAGTTATGTTACTCCCGAGTTGAGTGCATTCCAGTAGTGAAGTTGGAAAAACAGGATTTGTTTTGCTCCTTAGCACAGTAGAGCCATTTGTGCCTAAGAACACCGCTGCAGCACGTTCATGGATAGAGCCTGGTCAGTGCTCTGCATATGGGTCATTTAGCGAGTCACAAATACACAACAGTGGCAGTAAAGATGAAAAGTTTTACAGTTTTACTACTGTTTACGTTCACTGCCGCCATTCTGCATTGTGAACCAAGTGCTTGCAAGAGGTAGCTAATCAGAAGAATGTTAAAGGGCGGGGGGAGGCAGAGGCAAAGCAAGCGGAAGTAGATTGTTTCAGACAGCGGATGAGTGGATGAGCTGCACCAAGACCCAGTATAACTTAAATAAGGATCATTTGCAAAACTGCTCTAATAGCGTCCAAGAATCAAAGCATGGAGCTGGAAATGAGCACAGTAGGCTCAGTTATTGTGCTATACTGTCAGATATTTTGTAGAAAAATATCTGTTGCGTTGTCACTTTGTTGCTGGTTAAACATTGTATGATGTAAGGAGTAGGTACAGATAAGCTGTTGCTTCTGCCTACATCCTTTCTTTCTGGAATATAGTTGTTTTTCTTTTTTTGGGGGGGGGGGGGGGGGGGGGGGGTGTGGCTTT
>VUQS01049664.1:0-11661 GCA_015108495.1 Heterochromis multidens | reverse complement strand
ATAATTAAAAAAAAAAAAAAGAAAAAAAAAAAAAAAAAAAAAAAAAAAAAAAAGATTTATGTGCTTATCTGGTTAATGCTTTTTCAAATTAAGATTTTGTGCTTTTTTTTCCCCTTTTTTTTTCTCAGTACTTGCCTAAACTGCATGATGGTAAGAAGTAGTTTTTGGAGGCGTAAAGAAGGTTGTTGTTGGGCTGGTTAGCTTTGTCTTTGGAATTTTCTTACAGGACACCCAAGCATAACTGTAATTTTGGGGGAAATGTGTAATTTCATGTAAGTGGAATAAAAAATAATTTAAAAGTTAACGTGTCCATTTCAGTTGCTACATTGGTAGTCTTGAGGGGTGTAATATCTCTTAGACTGTTGGATGTTCAGAGTGTGGCATGTTACCATTCCTCTACAAGACCACTATACCCACCTTTTGTTCCATACACCCTCACTGAACTACACTATACAGAATCTGCTATGGTGGATTAGCTGAAGATACCAGGAAAGAACTACTCTTTAATCACAAGGACCACATCTGGGAAATGGAGATGAGGAAAGTCAAACACTTAAACATCTCATACACACCTGAAAGGACTGAGCAGAGAACTGCACAACAGTTTGATAGGACTCAGAAATGCACTTTTCTGTTTTTGAGAATAAGAAACTGTTTAGATTGTTTAGCTGAAAATACTTGAAAAGCTAGATGAAGGAAAAACCAAAAAACCTCCTCCTGCACAGCTCCTTGGGTGTCTCTGCTGTCCCACAGCCTTAGCTGTGCTTCCTAAGGGCACAGGTATGTCAGAGGAATGTTGAGTTGCTGTGGCATCTCTTAAACCCAACCCTCCAGTGAAAACAAGTACAGTAAATGACAGTGGAGTGTTCCTCACTTTATTTGTACCGTAGTGTGACAAAGGTTACATGTTCACTGTATGTGAAGGATACTGTGATTACCCTTTATGTTTTAGATATAACTGTGTTTTGTTTTCCAGGACTGTGCCCCGGTAATCAGAAACAACACTAGTTTACTGACTCATGATGGAAGTAGCGTTATTTGGTAGGCGTGCTTTTCTGTGCCACAAACATCCATGGTCTTGTGCGCTTTGTCACCCCCTGCAGGTGTCATGCAGTGTTCGGCATACCTGCGGAGAAGCACGCGACCCTCGTGGGAACGAGCAGACTATCAGCACGTGTAACAGTTTGCTCACCTGTAGCATAACTATGGAGTCGAGCAACAACAGCATAGCAGTTGGTCTTAAGTTGCTTTTTCCCTTTTAGAGGGGGATGATAAATTCTTGAATACAACATATAATGTGGAACATACGATTGCATGTGGAAATAAGTTGCGTAAGGTAGCAACGTCTAGAAAACGGCGGATCTTAAATGTTTTAAAGACAGACTTTCAATTGTAAATGAAGTATCAAAATCAAGTATCGCGAGATGTGTGACGTCAACCTTGGTCGCAAACGCGCCGTGGTTTCGAGTGGAACAGGGAAACAACCTCCGCCGACCTTTCTTTCAATCCCGTAATCGGTCTGCGTAGGGTGTGCTCTGGGGCTAGTCTCGGCACACATTTTATTATGAAACAAACCAAAAGCTAGAGAGCACACGCAGACATATTTTTATAAGAAAAATAAAAATCGGTGAAGCAGGATTTGATTTGCCAACTCAAGCAACGCGAAGAAGACGCTGCCTTCGGATAAGAAAGACGGAACGAGAAGAACGTTAGCAAGCTAAGCTGTTAGCGTCATTGTCGAAAGCGTGGGCGATTAACGTTAGCCAGGTATACTGTTAACTGCTTCTCTGTAATGTTTAAGGGATTTGTCCTTTCAGACATACTTGTAAATTAGAATATTTGTTTCGCAAACTACCGGCATTTGAGCTTTCTAAGTGATTGTGAAAGCTGAAATTTCAAATTGGGGCCAGTCACATCGGTTAGGCCACGCTCCGACATTTTGCTAAACACGCTAACTAGCCCACGTTGTTAACGGTTAAGAATTTTGTGTCTGCGCTGGTGTAGAGACGGAGGATAATAACGTTTAGACATTTAGAAGGCTCATTTTGGTTGACGGTTGTCCTCACAATATCGAACTTACAGTTGAGACGTAGACTGAGAACACGCTTCGCCTGCCATGAATCCCAGCGCGCCTAGCTACCCGATGGCCTCCCTGTATGTGGGAGACCTGCACCCAGACGTTACCGAAGCCATGCTGTACGAGAAATTCAGCCCGGCCGGGCCTATCCTCTCCATAAGAGTATGCCGAGACATGATCACCCGCCGTTCCCTAGGCTATGCCTATGTGAACTTTCAACAGCCAGCTGATGGTAAGTTTACCGCGATCTAAGAGCATGTAAGAGGAAATGTGGTACCGCTGGACTCCATTTTGAACATGTACCGCAGTACCGTGTTTTATCTTACTGTATCAATGAACACGAGTGTTCGAGTACGTGTGTTTATCAGAATTAATTTTGAACATGTACTTCATTAAATTATTAACATACAACAGCATGAGAATATAGGAAAACAGAAGTAACCGCAACACATCCTTGTTGTCTTGTTTGTTTTAGCCGAAAGAGCTCTGGACACCATGAACTTTGATGTAATCAAAGGCAGGCCTCTCCGTATTATGTGGTCTCAGCGTGACCCCTCACTGAGGAAGAGTGGAGTGGGAAACATCTTTATCAAGAATTTGGACAAGTCCATTGATAACAAGGCCCTGTATGATACCTTCTCTGCATTTGGAAACATCCTGTCCTGCAAGGTATGTTGCGGTGGCATTTCTCTTGCCTGTGTTTTGTACATAAAAGCAACTAATTTGCATGACTAATGATTGTACCAGTTAAAGCCGGCTGAGTTTCAAGTGTTTGGAATGCATGTTGTTCGAATGGTTTTGACCTCCTAAAATCTTCCTTCTCCAAGGTGGTTTGTGATGAAAATGGCTCAAAGGGTTACGGCTTTGTGCACTTTGAGACCCATGAAGCTGCTGAGCGGGCCATTGAGAAAATGAACGGCATGTTGCTCAATGACAGAAAAGTGTAAGTGTGGCTACTGTTGTACAAGTTGTGTTTTTTGGGGAGTGTGATCTACGTTTGTTTTGTGTGTGACTGCATCTTGTTCGCCTGTTTTGCCTAATGTACTTTCTGTTATAGCGCTTAGTTATAAATGAAGAATATCTGAGAGAAATGAGCTGATAGAATTTATTACATTTTGGTTTGAAACGGTGAAGTTCACTTTTCACAGGAGCTTAAAAAGTCATCGGTCCTCATTACATAATCTGTATGTTGTTCACTTGTAGAATTTTCCAAATTGCTCCCTTGAATTCCTAAAGCTCACTGACCAGCACAGGAGGACTGTCACACTAATATATTTAGATGAAGTTAGAAAAATAATTTTGGATGTCATCAGTTTTTAAATGTGTCATTTCTTATTATATTTTCCATAATTAACAGATTTGTTGGACGCTTCAAATCGCGTAAAGAGAGGGAAGCTGAGCTTGGGGCACGAGCCAGAGAGTTTACTAATGTTTATATCAAGAACTTTGGTGAGGACATGGATGATGAGAAGCTGAAGGAGTTGTTTAGCAAATATGGTAAGATGGCAAGATTTCAGAGCCACACATTTAACAATTACACATGTTGTTAGTGTGATTTGCTGTGTTATATGTGTTGATTAGCTTTTGTGTTTTGTAGGGCCTGCCCTCAGTATCCGGGTTATGACTGATGAGAGCGGCAAATCCAAGGGATTTGGCTTCGTCAGCTTCGAGAGGCACGAAGATGCCCAGAAGGTTAAGAGCAACTCAAGTTGTTTTCTTTGAAGGACTTTTGATCTTGTCAGATCTCTCCAGAGGCTTTAAAAAAGAAGCACTCGCTGTACTTCTTTCTCCACACATAATCACGACTTTTATTTTGCTGTAGGCTGTAGATGACATGAATGGTAAAGAACTGAACGGGAGGCAAGTGTATGTGGGCCGTGCACAGAAGAAAGGGGAGCGGCAGAATGAGCTCAAGCGCAAATTTGAGCAGATGAAACAGGATCGCATGACTAGATATCAGGTTTGTTGGCCTATTACTTTGTTAGAGAACTTTCCTGCATCACATTGTGTCACAGGAATGATTTAAGTATGTTTATCTTGCATCTAATTGGAGCAGTATTTCAAATTAGGATTGCTCTGATATTCAAGCAGAACCTGAAGGACAGTAGCAGGAATATTAAACCACCATTCAGAATCTTAATTCAGCTGGTGTGATTCTACAAGAATAACAGTTGTGACTTGTTCTTGAAATGTTACTTTTCTCCTCCAGAAGGTATATTAACAATTTCATTGTCATTTCAATATACCAGGGTGTCAATCTGTATGTGAAGAACCTGGATGATGGCCTTGATGATGAGCGTCTGCGCAAAGAGTTCTCTCCATTTGGAACCATAACAAGTGCTAAGGTAAAAGTTTAAGGACTGTATTTGTGATCTTTGGGGGGGGGGGAAATCAGATTTTCATATAATTTCATGATGCTCAACAAGGAAATAATAAACATAAATGCTAATCCATTTCTTTTCCCCTAGGTGATGATGGAGGGTGGCCGCAGCAAAGGTTTTGGCTTTGTGTGCTTCTCTTCCCCAGAGGAGGCCACTAAAGCTGTAACAGAGATGAATGGGCGTATTGTGGCTACAAAACCACTGTATGTGGCCCTTGCCCAGCGGAAAGAGGAGCGTCAGGCTCATCTGACCAACCAGTACATGCAAAGGATGGCCACTGTCCGAGCTGTGCCCAACCCTGTCCTTAACCCATACCAGCCTGCTCCACCCTCAGGATATTTCATGGCGGCTATCCCGCAGGTGAGTCAACAGCACCCTGTTTGCAGCATTTGCATGACATACATGACATACACTTGACTTTTTAAAAACATGTTGTGACCTTGCTGCTTATAATCACTCTTTGCTTTGGTAAAATGTACCAGTGTACTGTGCTTTTGGAGTAGCAGTAACTAATGACAGGTCGTCATTCTTCTCAGGCCCAGAATCGTGCTGCATACTACTCTGCCAACCAGCTGGCCCAGCTCCGCCCCAGTCCCCGTTGGGCCACTCAAGGAGTGCGTCCTCAGCGTAAGTGGTTACATGTAGATTGTGTATGTATGCAGCCAGATACTTCAAAAGAACTGATGTCTAATGACTCTTGTTATTTATTTATTTATTTATTTATTCCTTCAGACTTCCAGAACATGCCCAACGCTATGCGCCCATCAGCACCCAGGCCCCAGACCTTAAACACCATCCGTGCAGCCGCCACTACCAACACCCAGGTCCCACGCATGATGGCTTCCCAACGTATGCGTAAGTATTTCATCCTTCACTTCACAGGAATCAGATGCATTTAGTCTCCTTATCATGAGCTGATAATGAATTGATGCAGTTTTGATCAGGCTCCTTTTTTGCTGTTCTCATTGCAGCCACACAGGCCCTCAGCCAGCGCCCTACCAATGCTTCAGCCGCTGCAGCCCCAGTGCGTGCCATGCCCCAGTACAAATATGCTGCTGGTGTGCGCAATCCTCAGCAGCACATGGCCTCCCAGCCACAGGTCACGATGCAGCAAGTAAGAATGCTACTGACTTTCACTTTGTCAGTGTATGCCATTCATAAACATGAAATTCCATATCAAATGCGGTGTTGCTGATTTTTTCCTAGTTGGGTTCAGGCTTTAGAGCCTGCCACATTTATGTGCTGCTTAATTAGGGGGGAAAATTGCGAGTATTGACACTAAATGGGACATGCAATTCTGGGTCTGCTTCACATTGTAAAAAGTAGTTGTGGTTGTGCAGTCAATAACTTTTCTCTTTTCCCCTTTCCCCTTTTTCCTTCAGCCGGCAGTCCATGTCCAAGGACAGGAGCCTCTGACTGCCTCCATGCTGGCTGCTGCCCCACCTC
This sequence comes from Heterochromis multidens, assembly GCA_015108495.1. Lineage (NCBI taxonomy): Eukaryota > Metazoa > Chordata > Actinopteri > Cichliformes > Cichlidae > Heterochromis > Heterochromis multidens. Next base: position 5,757 of record VUQS01049664.1, on the reverse strand, counting down.
AGGAACAGAAGCAGATGCTGGGTAAATCATCCACTCAGATTTATAAGGAACAAAAGTATTTTAGAAAACCAATGAAAATATTTTTAATGAGGTCATCGGACACATTATAGTATTATTTATGTAATCAAACACAATATTTAAATTGTTGACTTCTTCCTCATTTTAGGTGAGCGTCTGTTCCCCCTGATCCAGAACATGCACCCCAGCCTGGCTGGCAAGATCACCGGTATGCTTCTGGAGATTGACAACTCCGAGCTGCTTCACATGCTCGAGTCACCTGAGTCGTTGCGCTCAAAGGTTGTTATAAAATATTTGTATCTCTAAATTTGGCATCTTGACAAGGATTAAATGTGCTTTACATAGCCTCAGACATCATCAATGTTTAATGGAGAATGTAACATAATCATTGGTTCCATAAATGTTTTGTTTTTGTAGGTGGATGAGGCTGTTGCTGTGCTCCAGGCCCACCAGGCCAAGGAGGCTGCTCAGAAGTCCTCCACCCCTGCTGGTGTTCCCAGCGTCTAAGGTGTGTGCTCAAGAGAAACGTTTTAATTTAATTCATAAATTGTGGATAATTCAGATAACTGTAAATGATACAGAAGAGACAGAGTGTATGTATTTAAGTCCTTTATTTTTCTGTCTTGCAGATCGAGCATTTTGAAACCTGCTTCACCGATGGAAAAAGAGAAAAAAAAACTTAAACATTGAAAAACCTAAAACTCTGAAAACATCGCAAAATGATAAATTATTTCTTAAAAAAAATAAAGAAAACGATTGACTCTGCCAGGTCTAGGGATGGTTTGACTAGACCTTGATCATAAACAAAAATTTGTTGAAAAAAAATAGCAAAATAGAGAAAATTGAGATGATTAAAATTTGAATGCATTCCTCTGTTTTATGTCATTTTACTGTGCTGGTGCTCAGATTATCCACCCACTTTAGGAAGGTGGTAGCTGAGCATTTTGAAAGGTGATTTGTATCGTAAACTACTGGCTGTAATAAACTGTCAATAAATAATTTGCGCTCTCTGTTTAGTGACTCACTGGAATTGTCAGCAGCTACGAGTTATAAACTGTTAATTATCATTTACAGTCAGGAGCAGATTTAATGTATTGGTTCCATTTTAAAGCATAGTAGGCAGCTTTCCTCCACCAGGTGTCGCTCTGTCGGTGGTTTTCACATTGCACATATTTCTGTAAGCTGTATGTGCATCATATATTTGATCTTGTCCTCTTGACCTAGAAATGGCCTACTGAACTATATTCAGGAAAAGTGAGTTGCATTATTAAATGCATATTGTGTTTTAAAAGGGCAAAGTGCAGACCTGATGAGTATGCAGACTGATTGGATCTCTTTTTAATCCACACACGTTATTCCTCATAAAAATCAGTTTTACAGTTGTGAAAATACTGATTTGAGAAATGCAAAATTAACATTGAACAGAGTAGGGCAGATTTGAAGAGGCTTCCCTTCAGCTCTTAATATTGGAGTAGGTTTTGAATTTGAAGCAAAGAATTGACTTTTTTGGGGGGGTTTTTGTTTTGTTTATAATGCTTTGCGGAACCATTCCCTCTATATTCTACGATGGCCCCAAGAGGTCATACGCACTCCCAACTTTAAAAAGAAAACCACCACCAAATAGGAAAACACTACAAAAGCACACAAAACACAACAGAAGTTGAATAAAACACAATGGCAGTAGAAAAAAAACTGAGATGCACTTAAAAGAAGTGGAGGATTCTTCGATATTGTGAGCGAGCGAAAGATGCAGGTAATGTGTTTTAATTGCATCATTCATATATATATATATATATATATATGTATATATATTATACTTTAGATGCACGTTTGCTGTTAGTTGCTTATCTCCGTCACATTATTGTCTCCTGAAAACACTTCGGTTGTGTTTTGTGTGCTTTTGCAGCGTTTTTCTGTTTGCTGGTGTTTTCTTAAGTTGCAGTGCGTTTGACCTTTCAGGGCCACCGTAGACATTCTAATGAAGGCTGCTGAACCCTTGAGCAGGCATGTGTTCTCTGACCATGTTTCCATTGGTGGTTGTCATCTGTTTTTTTGTATCTGTCTCAAAGTTTCTACATTTCTTCTTACCTCACGGACTGTTTACACTTGAAATTGTCATAAATATTAATAGCAGTATAAATGCTGTTTCTTCCCATCTTCCATTCTTCCAACCACAGCAGAGGGTTTTTTTTTGTGTGTGTGTGAATGTGACAGGAAGATGAGGCAGCAGTCGGAATACAGCTGCTGTTCCTTCTAATATCTGTAGGAAACATTTTGTCAAGCCAATCTGCCATTTTCGTGCACTTTGGGATATCGAAGAGTTTTACATGCTTGTTTTTCCTGAAATGTTGTATGTCTTGTATGCTATAATCTCACCTGTAATACTAGGCCCACAACTAATGTGCTGGCTTGACACTGAAGAGAAAGGTTAAGTTGAAATTGGTATTTAGAGAACTTTTGATCATCATTCATTGCTTTTAACCTGGAAAGTGTGTGTTTTTATCAGGACCATATTGCTTATTTTACTGCCTGATTGCATTAGTGGACTAAAAACATCTTTAATGCATAACCCCAGCTTCCAGCATTATAGGTGCTCCAGGCTCTTTTAGTATCTCCCCTCACACTTCAGTGTAGCTTGGCTCAGCCCTTCCTTTAAGCTGTGGGACATATTTCAAAACCTGATACAGTACATGGTGTGACCCAAAACAATGTTCCACTGGGATTTCATAGGATTATCCAGCTTTGCTGCTGCTCATGGTGTGTGTTCACATCAGTTTATGGTTCACAGAGGAAGGATTTTCATTAAATACTTTTCATCCTCACTGATGGATACATGTAAATCATCATCAGTACTATATGTGTCTTCTGTTCTTAGAAGAATCTTTGTGTTGCTTCTTGTGCTTTTCGTTTGGGACATGTGGATGAAACTGTTGTGTAGCCTGATTGACAAGTCCTGTGTTGTATACATAAACATTTTGGCAGCTATACAATGTACAGAATGAACAGGGACTTTGTGTGCACACTGACCTCCATCTATTGATTTAAAAGCCTTCAGCTTACCCTAGATTCCTGCTGCCACATGATTTTCACAGTCTTATTCAGACTGTTTTTGCCCCCCCCTTATTTAGACTTGTCTATAAAGAATCCTTGCTTTAAATATAGACAAACGTTTATTTTATTTTATTTCTTTTTTTTAATATGGCAGTGAGGGTGAGAGCTGCAGTCATAATCAGAGGTGTAAAATTTTATCCACTCACTCGCAACTTCCTCTTGTGTCTCTTTAAATGATGATAAACCCACAGAGCTATGGTGTATGGTGTAATCCTCTCGCTTGGATTAGGTCTCTCTGTTTACAGCTGACCTGTCTGCAAAATCTTTCATGTGCAAGAGTGTTTGCTCATGTAGCTCAAACCAAACTAAAAACAAATGCATACATATATACATATTTATTCAATGTTAGTTATAACCTTTTTCTTCCTGCTTGGTGGTTTAAATGTTTTGGATGTTTCAGGCTTGTTCTGATATACTACTACTACTAATAGTATTAATAATAATAATAAGAAGAATATAAGCCAATTAAAAATTGTGACAAACAAAAGTGAGGCGCTGAACGTAAACCATGGTTATAGAAACCATTTGGTCCTATGCAGAGCCATACTCAGTGGCTCTGGTCCAATGACTGTATAAAAGATGGGGGTTTTTTTTAGTCATTGTTCTGGTCCTGTGGAACTGCTTTCCTCAAAATCTCGCGATGTGATTTGAATTTCCGAGCCAGAACGAGAACTGTGAACAACAGAGCGAGCTCTGTAGGAGCTGTTGTCGTTCGAAACGGAACGGATAGGTGGGACCGAAGACAGAGGAAAAATAAGTTGCCAAGTAACTGACGGGACTGCAGTGAGACCAGTGGTTAACGACCTGAAACGTTTTCTAAAAAAAAGAAAGCGTTCCTTCTTTCCTGCTGTCTCCGGAACAAGTGTCACTAGCAACAGACGGTACGTTCTCATCGTTTCTAGCTAACCTGGCTAACTCGTAGCCAGTTGCTATCGCTCGCTGTGTTTGGTAGTTAGTTAGCCGACTTGCTTTCTGGTAGCTAGACAAGCTGGGAGCTATGGAAAATTTCTTGTGGCTCTTAGCTTTGTTTTGTTAACATCACGTGTCCTGCTTTACGTCTGGACACTTGTAAGACATGGTGATAATTGGAAGTGTAACGTAAACTGTCCTTAAACATAGTGCATGATGTAGCTAAACCGAGCTGTGAGTCTGATCTCATTTGGAAGTTTGGTACTTACTGTTACAAAACGTTACACCGACTCCTGGTACTATCACTACGTGTTTACTCAGAATAGTTACCAAGAACTGCACGACTGCTAGACTTTAGTTTGTAGCCCATTAAAGGCATTGGGCTTCCTTTAACCGACGTCCAGTACTGCAGCCTGGTACTCTTGGCTCATGGTAAAAACTGCATCACGAAAATAAAAGTGATGGTTCCAGAGTTTTCTCAGGTTATGCCCGTCACACAGACATTTCACTAAAATGTGAACCACAGATCTGTCAGATTTTAATGTTAGGTGCTTAATAGTTCTTATTGATTATAATATTAGAAGGCTTTATATTTTTGTATTGCCTTCAGTATTGAAGGCAATTACTTGATAGTTTCAGAAGTTTTGATGATTTTTAGTATTTCCAGGTGAACATAGAGACCATATCTCACCTTTTGAAATGGTGCAGTGTCCATGAATGACGATCAGCTCTGAGGCACTGACAGCTAAGCACAGTACTTTACGGAGGCTATGAATTAGTAAGTGATTGGAGTACTCTCCTGTAGTAGTAGTAGTAGTAGTAGTAGTAGTAGTAGTAGTAGCAGAAGGAGAAGAATAACCATGTTGTTGGGTAAACCTTGTTAACGTCAAAGTAAGTCTTATAAACTCGTATGTTGGGCACTCACCTGTACAAATGAAATTAAAACATGTCTGGCTCATTTACTTGTCCTAGTCCTAAGCCTCTCTTATTATGCAGAGCTGAATGAGTTTGTTCCCCTGTCGGACAGCATGTGTGAGACCTTGGTTTTGGTACCTCTGGGTACAAGTATTACTGAGTTCACTCATCCCATGTTTCTGATTCTTTTGTATGTTAATTTGCTATTCCAAGTTATTTAATAAGTGACTGTGAACTATGTTATTGCAGTATACAGTACCGGTCAAAAGTTTTAGAACAGCCCAATTTTTCCAGTTTTTTATTGAAAATGATGCAGTTTAATGTCTCATTGCACTCTGAAATGAAAGCATAGTACAAATAAGCAATTGGAGTTAAAAAAGAAATCATGGAATCAATTTATAGACCAAAATGTATTCTAAACTTTTGACTCATCAAAGTAGCCACCTTTGGCAGATATAACAGCTGAACACACTCGTGGCATTCTTTCTACAATAGAAATCTAATATTCTTCAGAAAGTTCTTCCCATATCTGTTGCAGAAGTTCCCATAAATGTGTGGCACTTGTAGGTTGCTTTGCTTTCACTCTTCTGTCCAGTTCATCCCAAACCAGCTCGATGGGGTTTAAGTCTGGAGACTGTGCTGGCCACTCCATGTTTTCAAGCTTAACATCTTGTTCTTTTTTCCTGAGGTAGTTCTGGAATAGCTTGGACTTATGTTTTGGGTCATTGTCTTGCTGTAGGATTAACCCCTGACCAACTAGGCGCATACCAGAGGGTATTGCATGGCGCTGCAGAATGCTGTGGT
>VUQS01049654.1:0-10271 GCA_015108495.1 Heterochromis multidens | reverse complement strand
AGAGTGCATGTGAGGGGTGTGTAGAGTCCTTCACAATGCTGATGGCTTTGCGGATGCAGCGTGTGTGGTATATGTCCGTGATAGAGGGGAGAGAGACTCCGATGATCTTCTCAGCTGTCCTCACTATCCACTGTAGGGTCTTGCGGTCCGATGCGGTGCAGTTCCCATATCAGACAGTGATGTGGCTGGTCAGAATGCTCTCAATAGTCCCTCTGTAGAAGGTGAGGATGGGTGGTGGGAGACGGGCTTTCCTCAGCCTTCGCAGGAAGTACAGACGCTGCTGCGCTTTCTTGGCTATGGAGCTGGTGTTGAGAGCCCAGGAGAGGTTCTCCTCTAGATGAACGCCGAGGAACTTTGCGTCCATAACGATGTCCACACAGGATCCGTCGATATTCAGTGGAGAGTGGTTCCTCCGTGCTCTTCTGAAGTCAACAATCATCTCTTTAGTTTTGTCCACGTTCAGAGACAGATTATTGACCTTACACCAGTCCGTCAGTCGTTGCACCTCCTCTCTGTATGCCGACTAAATCATGGAGAAATTGAAATATGGTGTCATAGTCCTGCACTGCTCTGTTTGCTGTTTTGATCTTCCAGTCTCTCTAAGTCTAGGTAGGGTTGGGGAGGTGACGATCCGCCTGTGGGTGGAGCCTCAGATTCTGCTCTTTGGCTGTCGCACCCGTTGCTCATCAGTCTCATTTTCAGCCAGTACTTAAGGTCCAGCTCCAACATCAACTATCCGCAAGATTGTCTACCTCCTTAGAGTGGTAATCAGGTTCCTCCATTTGCAAGCTTTGCAGCTTAATATCTCCATTTCCTTGTTCCTCAGTGTTCCCTGTGTGGGTGAAGAGCAGCTCCTTCGCCAGTGTAACCTACCTGTTCCTGTCAAGCCTGTTCCTGATCCATTCCCTCTGGAATCCTTCATTCACATCTACTCACCTTTCTTTCCTTTTGTTCACCCTCCTATGACTCTGTTTGCCGGCGCAAAACAGACCAGTGGCTCCCCTCCAAGTCTCTCCGGACCAACCAAGTAAGCCACCTCACCCTCTTTGAGCAAAACCCACTGGAACATTTCTTTAAAACTCTCATCTGTGGATTAACCTGGGCTAACCTACCTCTCCTCTCTCTCAGAAGCTCCTGTCCCCATAACCCGAACTGTCCACAAGAAATCCCCTGGCCAACATCTCCATCAGTATTTCCTTGTCATTATTCAGTAAACCTTTTGAACTTTGAAGCTGTCTGCATTGGCTGTCAATGCAGAGTCCACTTACCTTTATTGCCATTTTGGCGTACACTTACCTTTATTGCCATTTTGGCGTACAACATAAGGATGCCGACTGGTTGGTGCTGGCACAAATGTACAAAACATTCCACCAAGAGACTGGACTTTAATTCTGTTTTTGCTTTCATTAACTCTTTGCTTAAGTTTAAGCATCAAAACTACTTGGTCGTGGTCAATAAATGATTCTGGTTTGGGTCAAAACAACCCTTTAAAAATCCTTATAATTTATTGCCTGTGCTTTTTAACAAATAAATAACAAAGCAGTACAGTTAGCTGCTTCTCCAGTGAGTCTTTCATCCCACAGATGGACTCTTAACTCCAAAGTCTTGGTGAGTTTGACAGAAAAGAACATGAACCTGTTTTTCACCTGCTGCAGCTTCACCTGCAGTCAAAGGCAGCAAAGTTAGTCTCTCTCAGACCTGCAGGATGATAGACGCTCTGGAGATTCAGCTGAATGATACTGAGGACTGCCACAACACTGAGCTGCTTGCTAGCAGAGATACCATACAAACAGGTATGGGAGTGAACAGTGAACAGTCTCCTTAATTTGCAGAGCTGTTTTCATCAAAAGCCTCCAGCACTAAAGATGCTGTTCTGCACAAACCCACGTGTAACTGTGACAATAAGCAACTATAAAAGGGTTTTTCATTACTGCGTGTGTGTTTATTCCTACTAGCAGTGGGTCAAGAGCACCATCATGAGGTCAAGAACAGGGCTACAGACTTTCATTTGTATCTACTGTGAAAAGAAAGTTAGACTTAGAGGTAACTGTGCATTGCTGTACACTTTCAGAGAAAAACAATGCTTTTTATCACTTTTGACATTTTGACAGCAGAACAATGTTAAAGAGAAATAGCTTGAGGAATACCAGGGAGTTGTGCAGCTAATTGAATGAAATAAGTGAATCAGACAGGGTGTAATATGGACCCAGGTTGCACAAGGCCAGAGGCATGGCTTTGGGGTAACATGGTTACAGAGTCTAAAGCCCTGCTGGAACTGCCTTAGGATCTCTGCGGTCATTACACTCAAGAACATGGAAGAAGATCAGTGCTGTAACCAAGTGCTTCTACACTGCCAGCATAATTAGGCGAGCTGCATATTCAAGAAGGGAGAAAGCAACAAATTTGAATCACTCCAGGAGGCTGATTATATAAATTATATAAATGAATTACAGAACAGGACAAATTCCTCTTGGAGCAATGTTTTTGGGGTGCAAGTGAGCTGATCTGCATGTCTAAGAAAGAACTTTGATTTTAAAAAAAAAGTATTTTTTACAAATCTCCTGAAAAACCACTCAGAAAATAAATTCATTTACTTGAGTTTATATAGCACTTTTCTAGTCTTAATAACCACTCAAAGCACTTTAGACTACAGTTTACATTCATGCAACACTCTCCCTACCTCACATCCATGGCCAAATTAAATCACCAGTGAACCTAACATGCAATGTGTGCACTGTGGGGGGAAGCCGGAGTGCACACATGCACAGGGAGGACATGCAAACTCAACACAGGGGGGAATTAAGCCAGGAAGCTTCTTGCTGTGAGGTGACAGTGCCAACCACTTCTCTACAGTACCACCCCTTAAAGTACCATGTTCTCCCTTTAGATTTAAAATGGTTCATCACCGAGACGGTACCCTCTGAGGCACTGCATTCCAAACTTTTTCTTCCAAAGGCACACCAGATTAGAAATCAAAACTTCAAGGAAAAGCTGTATTAAAAACTGCTTTGCACAGAAATGACATACTTGCAGTTCATCCTTTGATTGTCAAACGAAGGCGATATTTGTGCTGTCTGAACCTGGCTACCTGACACCTACGATTTTTATTGCCATGGAGGCTAACGGGGTGCTGATACTCCATTACCCTCCATCACCTAACAAACAGTCTAACAAACGGTCGTGTTGTGTCAAGATCAAATGCAGCGCTCTTTTCAACATGGGTGGTCAGTCAGTGCAAGCAAGGGAAGCAGTGCTTGCCCATTGAATCTTTAGTTTCGTCCTTCGATTGTCATCACCTTTCAGTTTTCTTCATTTCAGTGTGTTTCTATTGACTTGCTTTCCTTTCCTTATTTTCCTCATTTCCTTGTGTTCCATTATTTCTTTGCTTGCTGTTTTCATCTTTTTCCTTTCTTTTCTTTCCTTTCTCTTTCCTTTTCCTGCTTTTGTTTCGTCCTTTGCTGTGATTTCCTTTTAATTTCCTTTTCTTTTTCCATCTTTTACTTCACTTTGTTTGTGCCACCTTTCCACCTATATGCCTTCCATTTTACTTTTTCTTTTTCACCTCTGCACCTTTCCACATATCTTCCTAAATTAAATTGCATCGTTTCTACTTCCTGTCCTTCCCCCTTTCTTTTACCTTGATCAACTGTATTCCTTCCATTTTCTCTCCTGCATTCACTTCTTTTATTTTCAACCTTTTCTGAATTATCTCCTTCTCCATCCTTCCTGTCACTTCGTCCTGTCTTGTACTGCTTTACCTCACTCCTTCACTGCCATTTCTATAGTCTTCATTCACATTAATACAGGTAATGTTAGAAAGAAAGAAAAACTGAAAGAGTGCTGGAAAAACAAAAAGTCGTTATTGAGAAAAAAATGTAGCTGAAATTTGTCCTTTTTTCAGACAACCTTTTCTTTTGTGTTTCTAATTTGCAGAGTGAGTTTTCACTTCGTTTATGGTTTCAAAAAGAGTAACATCAAACATCAAGGGTGTGTGTGTGTGTGTGTGTGTCTGTGTGTGTGTGTGTGTAGAAGCAGTACACAGCAATGAAGCCCCAGAGTTCACTTCAGTCAGCTAAATGCTAATCACACATCCAAACCAAAATTTCACTCATCATTCCTCCTCTCCTCCTCTCCCTGTCTCTCTGAGTCTCTTCTTTTTCCATCCTTCCTCATCTCCTTCTCCTCTCCTCTACCCTCCTTTCCCTCCCTACAGGCTTTTCATGCTTGTTCTTATCTCCTGGATCAGCATCACTCATCTTTTCCTCTTTCTTCCTTCGTTCTCTGTTGTTCTTGTTTTTCTGTTTTGATGTTTGATATTTATTTCTTACTGACAGGATTTGAGTTATTTTTCATATTATTTGTCTTCTTTAGCTTGTTTTTGTTTCATTTCCCCCTTTTATGTTGCTTCACTTTATTTTTCCTTTTTCAATAGTATTTCCTTTTTCTTTTACTATTTTCTCAGTTCTTTTCTCTTTCCTTTCCCTGCTGTTTTCTTTCCTATGATTGTTTTGCTTGCTTTCTTTTCTTTCCTTTTTTTTACTCCAATTCTAATTTCTTACCTTCCCCTATTTTCTTTTTATTTCCCTTAATTAATTTGTTAACTTTGCTTTCTTTTACTTTTTGCTTTCTTTTCTTTTCAATTCCTGTCTCTCTCTTTGTTTTTGTCCTTTTTCTTTCCTACAGTTTCCTTTCATTTCCTCATTTCATTTCCTTTTACTTTTCCTGTTCTTTGAATCATTTCCTGTCATTTTATTTGTCTCCTTGGCTTTCTTTGTCCCAGTGCTTTCATTTCCTTCCTTTTCCTGATAATCTCTCTGGTATAACTTATACGAATCATATTTATGTTTCTTTTCTTTGCTTCCTTTTCTTTAATTTCTTCTGTTGATTAAACTTCTGTTTGTCCTTTCATCTTCCAATTTTTCTTTTCCTGTACTTTACCTCTTTCTTTTGCTGCAATTTCCTTTCCTTTCATTTTCTTTCCATTCCTTTTGCTTTTTTGACCATTTCATTTCCTTGTTTCTTTTTCTTTTCTTTCAGTTCTTTAATCCTTGGCATTCCTTTTGTTTGTTTCAACTTCCCTTTTCCAGATGTTTTCTTTCCTACACTTTATTTTTGTTTCCTGTCTTTGTTACATCTCCTTTACATTCCTTTCTTTGATTTTATATTTTCCTTTTTCTATGCTTTTGTCATGTCCTTTCCTTCCTTGGTCACTAACTTTTATTTCTTTGTTTCATTTCCTTTTCTTTTATTTGCTTTGTGCTTTTCCATTCCCGATGTTCCCTTTATTTCCATAATCATCCCTTCTCTAACTCCTGATCTCCTCACCTCCTCTTCCTCCTTTGCTTTTATTTATCATGTCCCTGGAATTTCACAGTCCTATTTACCACTCTTTCCACCTTCTTCTCCTCCTTCCCTCAGTCTTTCCTCTTTTTCTCCACTCACTTCTTTCTTCTGTCTCCCCTTACATCTTCTCACATTATTTCCTTTTTTCCCACTCCATATTTCCCCTTCTTCAGTCATCTCCCCCTTTTAGGCCCTGTACTCCTCTTCCTTCCTTCGCTGCCTCCTTTGGAGGCAAAATTGATTCAATCACTAATTGTGCTGAAACAAACAGAAGTTGATTAATTCATGTTTACGCTCTCTCTCACTCTGATAAACGACTCGGCGCATGAAAAAAAACAAACTTGTTAACATGAGAAGAGAAAGAGAGAGATACAGGAGGAGAGCAAGGGAGAAAGTTAAACTCTTTGTATTGTGAGCAGTAAATGGGATCACTGCCTCGTTTAGCCCACTGGCTAATTAAAATTCACTGTATGCGTCCATTTGTTGGTATTCATTGTGCGTGTGTGTGTTTATTTTCACTGTGCGTGTGTGTGTGTGGGTGTAGTCATTGATCAGACTGACAGAGACTTATTATGGTGTCACTTTGTGTGACCCCTTTTGACCCCGCTGGCGGTAAAATTGTGTTTAAGTGTGCAGTGTGCTTGTGTGTATTTATATGTGGGTGAGTGTTTGTCCTGCTAATGACTTGTCAGCTTCCACCACAAGAGCTAAAGGTGACGCTTCCTCCCCGGAGACACACACCCACACACACACAGTTTTTATTCTGGCATTGTTCCTCCCAAACACAAATATGAACCAATGCTGCAGCTGCGAGAAGAATTTAATCAGGGAAGTAGACCTTCCAGTCCAGGAATTAGACACCTGCAGCTGCAATGTCATTTCTAAAAGCATTCAAAGGAAACCACACATTACACAAATGCACCTGTAAGGTTAGGTTTGAGTATAAAGGAGGACAACATGACAGTTTCCAGAAGTGACAGAAAAAATATCTAGATTGCCCCCTGGTGGCTGGTTCAAGAATATATGATGAGAACAGACCAATAAAATGCTAGAATTTTGTTTCCCAGAACTTACTTCTTGGATGGTTTGTGCCACACAGCACAAACACAGTCGAGAGGTCCAGTTTTGGGATGAATTAGCTTAGGTGAAGCAGGTATCTGCCTGTGTCTGCACACCTGTTAGCAACATCCCACACTTTAAGCCTTACCAGTATAACTCCAGGATGAGTTATAGAAACAACCGTATAGTTGCTATGAAAGAGAGAAACTCACTAGAGCCTTGAAGAATTTCTACAGATTTTAACATGGGAGTCTGTGGTGATCACAGACGGTATAAAAGATGAACGTAGCTACTGTGATGTCGGATGAGCATTTTTGCCATCGCCATCCTGATCTCTTGAAAACAGATGTGGCAATGAAGGGCAGATCTGACTGTGATTGGCTAACAACTTGTCACTCACAAATCAGCAGCCAATGAGCATATCCTGGTAGATCTTCCTTTCTGCCACTTAGCATGACCAGGATTTATTTAAAAAAGGCTTAATGTTTTATACAGTTTAACTGGAAATGAGTGACTGACGCCTTAAACTCAGCAGCAAAGTGTTTACAGAGGTCCTGGCAGAGGACCGTTTTCCCATAGAGCTGTATAGGAATGGACGTTAACCATAGCTATCACTCCCTGGTGGCCATTTACAGGTTTATAGGTTTCATTTATATTATTAGATGGTTTTAAGCAGTTTCTTATGCATCAGGTTTTGTTTGGGGTTCAGTATCTTGCCCAAGGACACATTGGCACATGGACTGGGGGAGCTGGGGATTGAACCACTGACCTTCTAATTAGTAGACAAAACATTCTACTTCCTGAGTCACAGTAACTCCTGATCATTTTTGTCATTTTACGCCATCAACCTTCAAGTGACCAAGTGGGGTCATTTATAGTCAACCATGACTGACAGACATGGAGCAGCAAGCTTTACTGCTGCAGAAGCCTCGAGGCAGATACTTCAGGCCCAAAGTGACGATGAAAGGAGCTCAATGAGTGGAGATCATTATTTTTTGCATAAAATAGACTGAAACCCATAATTAAAGACATTAGAACATTTGTGAATATTGGTTAGAAATCAAAACAGTTTAGGTATGATAAACACAAAGAGCAATTATTCTGTAATTTTAGTTATTATTATATATATTATATCAAATTCCACAATATCAGAAAAATTAATCTGAATGTTCTTTTGTTTCTTTGTTTTAACCATTGGCTAGATAATCTAGATGAATGTCTGGAAATTGAAAATGATGCTTTTAGATTTAATCATTACATCGAATTTTAAAGCCTTTTAACATTAAGAGTAATGAGTTAACATGTGTATCACACAGAAATAACATATGTGAAATGATTTGTCCCTGAAATGTTGTGCAGTTTCAGCATAAATCAGCATAAAACACAAATACTCAAGCACAAGTTTTTCAAACTGTCCTTAGATTTATTTACAGCAGATAAGAAAGCAGCTATACAGAGAGCACAAATGGAAATGATTTCACCCATCAACCGACCATATGGAGAGGGAAAGGTCCACAATTAAGAAAGAAATGTATGAATATGTTTTTAGATGTGGATCAAAGCAGACATGCCAGCATAAAGACAAACTGTGCAACTGACAGAAGAGAAATAAATTGAACTGATCTGAGCTGAACAAAGTCGAACATCCTCTGCAGCCTCTCTCTGTCTCAATGTGTTCGGCTGCTTTCAAGTCAAAATGTTCAGCGCTGCATGACGACCTTCGACCTTTGGATGGCTGACCCTTCTCCACCTCTCTCCGTCTCCTACTCTCTTTCTCTCTCTGTGACTTCCACCCCTGTGGGACTAACCTTGTTAAATAAAGCTTCATCTAAAATAACTCCATCCTGCCTGTCTGCTCCGCTCTGCAATAAATCCTTCATCAAACACAGAAGAGCGCGTCGATCAATATCAAACCACCAGGACCGAAAGCACATCTGTGTGTCTGCCTGTGTGAGTGTGTTCTCACTCTTTTACTGTTGAGTGGTAGGACTGATGATGCTGCTTTATTAGCTAAATAAAGTTCAGTCAAGGTTATATACTTTTATTTATTCAATCTGTATGTTAATAGGAATTTGGGGCTTTATTTGTACAGTTACAATCAAAAATCATTCAACCTGCAAGACATTCTAGTGAAGTGAATGAAATTTAATGAAATCGTATCAGCTGAAGCCTCGATAAAGCCAAGGAAAGTTTAATAATGCATGGCTGAGTGAAGAATCCGGACCAATCTTACACTTAATCCTATGGAGCTTAGTTTGCTGCTGTGCTGTTAAGGCTGTAGAGTGCCCCGAGCGTCTTCAAGTAATTATCAAAGTAACCAGGATACCTCCTCCGATCATCTATGGTGGGTTGGTGGTGGGCATATAAAGTTGCATAAATATGCTTCTCCTTATTTTCTGTAGATATTACATACATACATATATAACACATTGTCCTGTTCAAGAATCCAGTTTGAGATTAACCTAATGCCAGTTGCTTATGTTCCCAAGGCCAAGTGAGAGGTCACCTTAACCCTAGTGGGCTGCCCGGGGTTCTAATATACCCGCCGAAACCCTAAAAATCCTTTGAATCCTTTTAGTATCTCTGCTGGAATCCAGTGAAGCTATATGAGCAGACATCTTCCAATTCCTAGAATCAAGCCTGAGAACAAAACTAATCAACTCATTTTGTGCTGCTTGAAGCGCCTGTTTCAGAGCTTTAGTAGAAGCCAGATAGCATAAGCTAATAGTCTTGAAGGAGCATTGCGCTAATATTTAATAAAACTAATGAAGCTACCAGGAAGATAGCTTTAAGCAACGCAAGCATGAAATGTGTCATAATTGTAATACTGACTAAACTGCCAAAAGCATCACTGAGAGACAGTCGGTCAGGAAGTACAATCATTTTTACTGGAGTAAAAAACCTCTGACGACAAAAAGAAAAAAAAAGTCGGCATCCACATTGAGATCATGTGTTTAGAAGTGTAATGCTCTGAAGAAGGATCTGCCCCCTCACTGATTTATTTATTTATTTATTTTTGCATATTTGTCACTCTTACATGTTTCAGATCTTCAAACAAATTTTCATATTAGATAAAGCCACACACAGGCCTGATTACTGCCAGACCTGCTGAATCAAGAAATCACTTAAATAAAACCTGTCTGACAAAGTGAAGCAGGCTAAAAGATCTCAAAAAGCAACACATCATACCATGATCTAAAGAAACAGCTGAGAAACAAAGTCAGTGACATCTGGAAAGGGCTACAAAGCCATTTCTAAGGCTTTGGGACTCCAGTGAACCACGGTGAGAGCCATTATCCACACATGGAGAAAACTTGGAACAGTGGTGAACCTTCCCAGGAGTGATTTGGAGCTATATAAATAAAACTGAATTGAAAAAAATTGAACTTGTCTCAGTTAAGGTCAGAGTTCATGATTCAACAATAAGAAAGAGGCTGGGCAAAAATAAAGGTTTGAGTCCTGTCACATCTGGTATCAAACTAACACAGCATTTCATAAAAAGAACATCATAGCAACAGTCAAACATGGTGGTGGTAGTGTGATGGTCTGGGGCTGCTTTGCTGCTTCAGGACGACTTGCTGTAATTGATGGAACCATGAATTCTGCTCTCTACCAGAAAATCCTGAAGGAGAATGTCCGGCCATCAGTTCATGTCCTGAAGCTCAAGAGCACTTGGGTTATGAAGCAGGACAATGATTCGAAACACACCAGCAAGTCCACCTCTGAATGGCTCAGAAAAAAAAATTAAGGTTTTGGATGGGCCTAGTCAAAGTCTGGACTTAAATCTAATTGAGATGCTTTGACATGACCTTAAACAGGCCGTTCATGCTGTGAAACCCTCCAATGTGGCTGAATAAAAAAAAATCTGC